>JADKXW010011120.1:0-17611 GCA_017315185.1 Bubo scandiacus
AAAGGGGGTCGAGGTGAAGAACGGCCGTGGCGTTGGAGTAGCCGTGCTTGCAGGGCGCAGTCCCATCTGTACCAAGATCCAATCATAAAAGTGCTGAGTGGAGGTGTAGACACCAGGCCGTTTTGCTCTTGCACAGCCTCTCCCCCAGCTGGTCACTCCAACAAGCCAGAAGTAGTCAGCGCTGTTATCTTTGCACACAAGAGGACCGCCACTGTCACCCTGCAGTGGAGGAGAGAGGGAGGATTAAGGTGGTGTCGGGTGGCCGCTGGCAGCACTAGGGCCGGCTCCTTCTCTCTCACAGCACCTGCCAGGGCTGCCTCTGCTGCACAGAGGCTCTGCTCAGTGCTGGGGCCTACAGAACCTTGTCAGGGAGAGGGTAGTAAGCCTGTGAGGTAGGGCTCTCTCTTATCTCTGCACAGTGATGCTGGATGTGTGCAAGAGGGATGTTTTGGGATTGGGATCTGGACCTCAGGGCTGCCAGGAGCGCTGGATGGGCTTTCTGGGCAGAGTCCCGGGCCTCTGGGACAAGTGGGATCCTGGGCAAGGATAGTAAGGTATAGTAAGGATAATAAGGAGGTGCGCCCCGCCAGTGGTTGAGGACCCAGCGGTGGGAGGGCGACTGGCCAGGCAAAGCCTGCGCCGGGGTGTGTTTGGGCGGCTGTGCCGGGGCTGCCTGTGCCGCTGGGCGCTGCCTTGTCGCAGGCTCCTACCTGGCAGGTGTCGATGCCACCCTGTGGATAGCCAGCGCACAGGTTGTGGGGGTGGACGGCCCCTGCGTACCACCGGCTGCTGTTGCAGAGGTGGACGTTGATGAGGTGGACCTTGGCCTCCTGCAGGACATCAGTTGATCCTCCAGCTGTGAGCACAGAAAGGAATTAACACCCAGCAGCTCATTGCCAGGTCTCCTGCCCTGTCTGGGTGAACCCCTTCCCTGGGTCTTGGCTTTGCATCGTGACAGGCACTACACCGGTGTTGCCCTTCTGTCTGGCCTTGGACCCTGGGCCAGGCCCATCTCTCTATGGGCACACGTCCCCGCAGCCGGGCTCTGGCTCTCGCCTCTGCTGTCAGGAAGCCCAACCCATCTCCCCAGCGTGCTGAGCTTGCACTCAGGACACGAGCACGTTTTGGGAACTCACATCGTGCAGTTGTGGACCCCCAACCGCTGACATAGCAGGTTGTCAGCTCTGACACTCGCAGCGAGGTGTCGGGCACACAGGCAAGCTGTACGGAGTCGCTGCACTGGACAGGCTGGTCCAACTCCAGCAGCGCAATGTCGTTCCTCTCCGAGACACTGCTGTAGTGTTCGTGAACCAGCAGCCGCTTAATATTGCGCACTTGGGCCTCCGGGCCCAGCTGAGTCAACTGGGTGGCCCCAATCACTACGCGCCACATCGTGATGTGCCTGGAAGGCAGATGGGGAGAGGGTTCAGAGAGGGCCCAGCCACGTGCTGCAGCAGCCCAGCAGTTCCCTGCCCTCTGCTTCACACAGGAGAGAGGAAAGCAGCGCTATGGAAGGTGCCAGTGCCCTAGCATGCCTTGGGCTCAGGGAGTGTTGAGCTGGAGGCTGCTAGGAAGCGGTGGCACAAGCCCAGCCCTCTCCTGAACAGACTCTCAGCCGGGCTCTGCAGTGCCCAGGCACTGGGCGTACTGCAAGGAAAGGGGACGGGAGTAGCACATGGTGCTGTGGACGGGGCACCTGCGAGTGCCGGGGGATATCCCCATTCCTGGCCCTCCTTACCTGGCCTTGGTGAAGCAGTGGGCTGCTGTGAGGACCCACTGTGGGCTGATGAGGGACCCTGCGCATATGTGCCCTGTGCCTGCTGCATAGGGATCCTGGATGCTGACGATCCAGGGCCAGGCCCCTGGCTGGGCGTCTGTGCCCCCCACGACGCGCGACATGCCAGAGTAAGCAGCCATGGGCCGGAGCCCACAGGTCCCCCTGTAACCAGAAACTCATTAGTGTCCTGCTCGATGGCTTGCTGCTGTTCCGGCTGAAGGTCAGCTGTCTGCCCTCCCCACGAGGCGCTGCATGGACAGCGAGGCCAGGGAGCCCCATGGGGTGGGCAGGCATCTGCCCCCGTTTCTGCTTTAGCCCCGCAGGCAAGTTGTGCCAGCAGCCCGGGTGCTGCAAGGAACCAAGGCTCCCGTGTGGGGCTGGGGAAGCCGTGGTGTGGCCATGGGGGACAAGCGGGCACCCTCCAGGGAACCCCATCAGGTTGCCCAAGCTCCCTCCCAGAGCCTCGGCCACTTACCCACAGCTGTCCCAGGCGCCGTGCGCAGGCCAGCACAGGGCCAGCAGGACGAGGAGGGGAAGCAAATTCATTGCTGCCAGCGGCATGTGCCAGCTGCCAGAACCGAGGTCTTGTTGCCACCAGTGCAGCAGCTGACAGAGTGCCTGCAGGGCTCACGTTGCCCATGGTGCCCTTGGCAACAGGGCTGATGTCACAGCGTCGCTGGTTCTCGGGGCTGGGCACGGTGGTCTCTAGGGGCGGGGGGGACAACATGGGGGTTTCCAAGCAGGAGGGGAGGCAGAAGCTGGGATCGGACACCCCCGACAGACCCCCGCTGAATGCTCTGCTTGGGGGACAGGGTGTGCAGGCCCCGTGGCAGGCAGCAGCGCCCAGCCCCCAGCACTGCCTGCCAACAGCAAGCAGGAAAAAACCCAGTGTGGCACCACAGCCTCTTTGGGGAGTTCACTGACCCCTGCTCTCTGCAGCCCTTTGTCACCAGGTTCTTCCCAACAAACGTACACCAGAGAACATGACTACTACAGGCAGTACATATGTTTGGGTGTTACAGAGCCGATCTGGTTACAGGCGCAGTAGGCAAGCAGTGATGTGCAAGCCCAATAAACTGAGCAGACCCAAGCAGTGTCACCCTTCCTGCGCAAAGCGCTATGCAGGACAGATTCAGCACTGTCCACGCTGGCCACGTCACCCCCAGCAACCCCCTCTGGCAGGCTTCCTGTCCTTGCTGTCTGTGCGTTCTGTTGCTGCTCTGGGTCAGCACCAACAAGGGCGGTTGTGGCACCTGGTACACGTGGCCGAGGACAGGCAACTGCAGGCCCTAAACAGAGAAGGCTGCTCCTGCTCCCAGCCCCACGTGCCATTCTCCATGGCTTTGGTCAATCTTGGATCGGCCTCAGCTCGTCAGCCTGCTTTCTGCAGCTGTATGGTGGAGCCGTGCTCACATGCTGGAGTGCAGGGCAGTCACGGGAGAGAAGTAGGAGCCAGCCACGTGTGTTGCATTTGCTGAGCAGGGCTGGGTCCCTGGAGGCCGTGGCTTGAAGAGCAGCAGCCTCAAAGCTCATGAAAGGTGTGGGAGCTCCCTGCTGGCATCCTGGCTTGTGTGGATAGACATAAGGCACACAGCTGAGCGCCCAGCCTGGTCCCTAGGATGCCAGGGCAGGCTCTGTCTGAAAGTGGAACAGCTACTCTCAGGGCCCTTGAGGTGTAGCACGGCTTCAGAGGCACCAGGGCTGGGCCCCAAACTGGACTCAAGGCTGCTTCGGTTTCTGAAAGTTGACCAGGAGGTGGTGCCCCAGATCTGCTCAGAGCAGGCAGAAGGCGGCCTGAGAGAAGGCATATTGTCTTCTGTGGATGCTCTACTCTTCCAGCACCAGATTTTGCAGGCGGTTAAGGAGAATGATGTGGGAGATGGCCGCAGTTCACAGATAATTGAAGGAAGAGATGGGGTCATTTTAGGGAGAGGAATCTGGCAGGGACAGCAGTAGCCAGGAAACCACACGAGGAATGCCATGGAAGTCCGAGCTGACCTTGCTAACAGCACCTGAAACACCAGATCTGTTCACAGATGGAGCAAACCTGGGAGCAAGGGGGAACAACAACCAGGGGTGGTCCCTTGTGTGAGAGGAGATAAGGGCGGAGAAAGGGAGGAGTTGACGAAGATGAGGGGGATGTATAAGCACAGAAAATGGAGAGAAGGGGGGACCAAGGAGCTACTCACACGTGAGTTCCAAATTTTCTGTGCGGCCTTTTCTGTGCGGCCCCACTCTGTACCCAGGGCGAGGGGGGTGGTTCCAGAGACCTGGCTGCTAGCGACAGCAGAAGGGAACACAGGTCAGAGGGACCCAGCAGTTGGAAACATCCCGTGTCTAGGGCCAGCTATGGGTGGGAGTGCTGCGTGCGTGTGCAGTTCCCTGCTGAACTTGAAGCTGGCCTAGTTCCCGAGCAAGAGGAGAGAGAGCCTTTCAGACCTGTGGATGGCATGTGCTTGCAGCCCCCCTGACTGATGAGCCCTAGCACCCCTGACAGACCTTACAAGAGGACCAGGCCTGCCAACCACCAGCCACATTTCCACCTTCCGGAAATTATTGTTCTAAATTAAACTTTCTATGCCAACCACTGTTATTATTGAAGAAGGACAAATTTTAAAACCCACCTTGGGTCTGATGCTGCTGCATTCAGCCAGTAAACTCTTGCAGTTCTTATGGACATTCACTGCACAATCTGAAACACACACACAAGAAGTCTTAAGTTATTCTTGGGAATATCTAGGGAAAGAAAGAGTGACACATTGATTTTGGAAGAGATGCAGAGTAAGCTCAGGTGTTTCAGCGAGCATCCTTGTTGTGCATGTTCTGTTCTTGATTTTACACCAAATTCTCAAGCGTTTTGGATAAGACTCAGAATCATTGATAATGCAATTCACACATGCAAGCACACAGAGACACTCCTGAATGCACTAACAGTGTTCTGCCTAATCCCCGCTCAACCACAGTGCTGCTTTCCTCGTATTTGCAAAGGTTATTTCCATGCCTCACAATTCAAGATTGATACCATTCAAGGCAGCAGCAATTTATTGGGCTCCAGAGGAACAGCTGCCTTTCTGCACAGAGTATTAGGGGCTGAAGTAACTACAGGAAAGTTCAAATCGCACCACAGAAGCATCAGAGTGTTACCACCAGCAGAGCATTACCACTTTTCCACCTTCACAAAGGAACTGTTTCCAGATAAAGGAACTGCAGCAGCCCTCTCACCCAAAAGGCATAAAACCATTAATAGCACAGTAAGATCCAATTTCTTTTTTTCTTTATCCTAACTACTGCTTGAGAAAACAGGATGACAACTGGTAGTGTCAAATATTTTCTAATCTTTCTGCCCACCTACAAAATAAGTTCCTTTATCAAAAGCAGAAGTAGGACACCAGCAAGTCAGTAAAGGAAACCAGGATTTGTTTCTTTCCATATATTTCAGGCATGCCTGTTAAAAGAGAAATAGAACAAAACTGGGAAGATGAACACCATATCTGCTAGGGAAAAGCCTGTTTATGTTTAAAGCACAGAGGACAAATTATTTAAGGTCTCTTCATCCAAACAGAACTATCACCCACCAAGACTGGTGATCTGCTTTAAGGCTTCTGGCTAGCACAGAGAAATGCTCACTTATAAATGTTTTCCATAATTACAGTAAAACTCTGAGAACAGGAGCAAAATGCTTACCTGGCCTTAAACACAAATAAATTAAAACAAGACTGAGAGAAAGACTGAGTGCACAGACCTGAAAGATGCTTACATGGTATGCAACTTCCACAAGTGTGGGACGTAAGAGCAGAATATTGCACTTTGAGTGCCTGCCACACAAAAAAATTCCACAATCACCTCCAATAACTTCTCTCTTATTTGTGATATTTCTGCTGTTACTGACTTGTTATTAATTTGAGTTGATGATCTTGGTAAGGAATGATTAGGACTAGTCAATTAAATGGAATCTCACAGAAATATCAGTTTTTATAAAAGATAGCAGTGTAATGTTTTAAGTAGTCAGAGATGTTCTATTTAGTTTAAAGTAACCATACAACTATGCTGTTAGACTAGATACCATTGTTAGACTGTCTGTTGAGGATAATTTATTGCCCTGTAGACCAGGTGTTTTGAGAGTTGAGTTGTGAAAGGGCCTTGAGGCGTGTTAAAATTGCAATGTGAGCCAAAGTCCTTGAGTCAAGGACATTGGGGGGTCTTTCTTTTGAGTCAGTAGACCGTGGTGGTCACAAAAGCAACCCCCCAACTCATTTCAGGACTCAAGTGCGCATGACCGGGAAGAGGTGGGAATATGAAAAGGAGTTACGGGAATGAGCATGTTTATGTATGAGAACTTGATTAATATGTATGACTGTATCCAATATAATCAGCATGCTACATGAGTTAGGTGTGCATTGTTGGCAAGATGACTCCCCCGCACACCCGGCTGTTAATAAAAGAGTGTCTGCCTATCTACATCAAATTGGTGTCGATAAGTTTTTATCCCATTTTGGTGACAGTTTCCCAGATGAGACCTTGCTGAAAGAGATGGGAGGAGTCGGGGACCTGATTGGTTCCAGCTGGCACAGAGGAATTCTCGGGGATACCCATCGATCCCCGATCCGTACGGCTCTTTGCAACATCCCCTGGAATTGGTAAGCCACTTCTTGTTTGGTTTGGGAAGTCTGCCTGTCAGACGTGGTGAAAGCTGCGCAGGGTTGGACAAAGGGTACCTGTTTGGATTGGGAGCCTAGGCCTCTGCCCGTAAGGCAAGTGAAAGCTATAGCAAGGTTGGACACATTTGGGTATTGGAAAAACGTATGTGCTATAGGTTTTTATTGGTATTTGTGTTTTTGTATTAAAAAATTGGAAAAAATATATTAAAAAATTGGTGATGTTTGTGTGAGTTTGAGACATATAAATAAGTATGAAGCAAGTGCGGAGTTCAGATCCACGATTCTGTTATCCCACCAGGGGTGCAGCCGGAGAAGAACGAAGTGAAAGATTGAGTGATTGTGTGTGTGTGAATTTTAAAATATTTTGAAATGACATCTAAACTAACACATTTGTTCAAGAGTGTTAGTAATCTGGCTTTGGATGAGAAGGTACCGAAGACTTCCCCATTTATTTTACAGTGGCAAATCCATATATATTGTTGACAGCATTAAAAGAGACCCATCAGTGTTTACAGTGCTTGATTCAAAGAATGCTTTCTTTTGCATGCCTCTGGAGAAGGGAAGCAGAAAATTGTTTGCCTTTGTGTATTTTTCTACTCAAACGGGACAAAAACCAAAAAATGCAATTGACATGGACAAGACTACCCCAAGATTAAAAAAAAATAGCCCGACCATTTCTGGAAATCAGTTGACGAAGGAACTTAAAAGTATGGAAACAGCATGATTCACAGCCAAAGCCTGGACGCTTACTTTTGCAATATGTGGACGACATACTGATTGCTACAGAAGAAAGATCCACCTGCATAAAGGTAACAACAGAACTTTTAAATTCTTTTTGGACTAAACAAGGACAAGGTATCCAGAAATAAAGCCCAAATAGGCCAATCCATTGTATGAAACTCAAAAGAACTTTTCCTTTATATGGGACCCACATCAGAAACAGACCTTTAAAGATTTAAAATAAGCTCTGATGTCTGCACCTGCCCTGGGACTTCCAGATTTAACTAAAGATTTCCAGTTGTTTGTTTATGAAGGACAACATCTTGCACTAGGTGTGCTGACCCAGAGAATAGGAAGTTGGAAAAGACAAGTAGGATACTTTTCCAAACAGTTGGATACTGTGAGTAAAGGATGGCCTACTTGCCTTCGAGCAGTTGCTGCCACAGTAATGCTTATTCAAGAGGCCCAGAAATCGACTTTGGGAAGAACAATAACAGTATATGTCCCACATACGGTGATAACTGGTTTAGAACAAAAGGGGGGACATTGGTTGACCCGAGCAGAATGATGAAGTACCAGGTAGTCCTGACTGAACAAGATGATGTAGTTTTAAAAACTAACCTGGTAAGCCCTGGAGTTTTTCTAAGTTCTACATAGGAGGAAGGGCAGCTGAGGCATGACTGCCTGACTACCACTGAACATGTGTACTCCAGTCGAGACGACTTGAAGGACACTACTGGAAGATCCCGACTGGGAGTTATACACAGACGGCAGCAGCTTTGTGGAACAGGGAGTTCAATACTCTGGATATGCCATAACAACAGGCAACTTGATCATAGAGGCAAATGCATTGTCTAGCACCACTTCATCTCGAAAGGCAGAACTCATTGCTTTCACCCAAGCTCTTGAATTAAGTGAAAAGAAAGTAAATATCTGGACTGACTCAAAGTATGCTTTTGGGGTAGTACATGTCTATGGAGTCTTGTGCAAAGAATGAGGATTATTGTCCTTCCAGGGATCAAATACTAAACATCAGGATGAAATTTTGCAATTATTGCAAGCAGTTCAGAAACCAGCTCAGGTGGCAATCATGCACTGTAAAGCACATCAGGTTGGGAATACAAAAGAAATTAGAGGAAATAACCTAGCAGATAGGGCTGCCAGAAGAGCAGTGAAAGAAATAACATTACAAATGGCACTGATCCCAACCAAGACAGTAGTCCTTCCAAGGGAGGAACCTAAATATTCAGAAAAAGATGATAAATTGGGGCAATTACTGAATGCTAGGAAAAATTCAGCTGGATGGTGGGTGACATCTAATGGACAAGTAATAGCACCACCTCTAACGAGAAAAAGAATTCAGGTAAAACATCAGGAATGTCATTGGGGCATAGAGGGTTTGGTAACCCTTTTAAAAAGACAAGTAGTATCAGTCAAAATGCCAGGATTAGCCAAAATGATAATTGCAGAATGTGATGTGTGTTTGAAAAATAATCTAGTAATAAAGGGGTCCAAATAGATAAACTCAAATCTGGAACAGAACCAGGAGACTATTAGCAAGTCGACTTTTCAGAGTTACCTAGACAAAATGGGTATCGATACATTCTGGTGGGGGTTTATATCTTTACAAGATGGCCGGAAGCCTTTCCTTGTTATACCACTCAGGCAAAAGAAGTAGTAAAATGGTTACTATGAGAAATAATCCCAAGATTTGGAGTCCCTATTAGGATCTCTTCAGATAGAGGCTCACACTTTGTTGCTGACGTAGTACAAAGTGATTGTAAAACTCTGGAAATTACTTAAGATTTACATACACCATGGAGGCCACAATCCAGTAGAAAAGTAGGAAAAAAAAATATCAGACCCTAAACCAGCTAATTAGCAAAATATGTCAAGAAACTAATTTAAAGTGGCCTCAGACACTTCTATTTGCATTGTTGCAAATCAGGGTACAACCAGAAAGTGGCACATCAGTTAGTCCTTACGAATTACTATATGGGAAGCCATATGACTCTCTGGAACCAAATCCAAATATGCATGTAAAATGAAACAAGATGTGTGTAATTATTTACCCTCCTTAGGTAAAACCCTGACTGCAATCCGAAAGGCAGTAGTGGGGAACTGACCTCTATCCCTGGAAAATAAGGAGTGTCTGTTATCTACATCACATTGGTGTCAATAGGTTTTTATCCCATTTTGGTGACAAAATCTTCAAACAATATTCAGAAATTTAACAAACCATAACAACAAAAAAGCCAGGGTTTTAAAATCAGCACTAAAATTAAAGTGTTATTTATAAAATAAGATATTACAGTACATAATGCCATGACCCCACTGTGAGTTGGAACGTTAGGAGGTCCATATTTACACAGAAACAGATAAAATTAACTGCAGGTGCCTCCCTTACCATAGACAGTGACTTCCAAAAACAACACACTGTTACTAAAATGTAAAGGAAACTTCCTATTGACATTTCACAGGACAACATTACAACTCTTATCTCACCTATCAGTAAGGATAAGAAAAAACTTGTTTTGCCTCCCAACCCTTTCATAAGTTATATGCTCATTTGGAGCTACGGGGAACATCTCAAATATTCCAAAACAGAACTGGTGCCATTTGCAGACCCGGTGTGTTCAGCTGCTTCCAGCTGGCATCCTCCCAGCCAAAAACAGCCGCCACAGCTAAAACCAACAGAGATGCTGGTAGTGTTGTGCGGACCTGTTAGGAACAGCAAATGAGTTGAGAAAAGTTAAGAGGGTTTGGAGTTGTGTGCCACCTTGTCCAGTCACGATAATGGAGGATATGGAAGTCTGTGAGAGAAGCTGTTGAATAGAGATAGAGGGAAAAGGTTGAGCTCTGTTGCTGATAGTGGAAAAGAGCAGATAAAGGGAGACCTCTCTAGGAATGCCGTCTCTTCCACACCAACCTTCTGCTCTTTAGACTATGGAGTAATCACTATCTTCTGCGCTACAACTGATGAAGTATTTCTCTGGAAAGAAGAAAAATTTACTCATATGTGAATTATGCCAAGGAATACAGAAAACTTACTAAGAGGAACTCATACACATATGCATATGTATGTATACACACACATACTTCTATTTATATAATATATAAAAACATATTCATAGATAAGTCATCTTAATACGATGAAGCCTGGAGGAAGTTATCAACTGCAATGGATCCCCAATGCCTTTGGTCACTCGCTCTTTATCTTCTTAAGAAGTTACAGTCTCTGTAAATGAGATTCTCCAGCTACCACACCGAGGACACAGCGCAGTACCTGTGGCCTGGCATACAAATCCCTGTATAACTTCAGATTCGGTGGCTCACCTCCGTGGCTGGAGTTAGTCAGACAGCCCAACTATCATCTCTTATTTTCAGGGACAGGACTTCTTGGACTACAAGCCTCAGCTATGAAAGTCCCTTACCTTCTCCCACCTTCAGGACAGGCTCTCAATTCACAAGTCTACACCTTTCTGTTTCTCTCCCTTGAAGGTTTGCACTCCTGCTTTCCTCTGTCACCCCAACTACTTACACAGAGAAGTGGAGGCCTCCCATTTGAGTATGCCTAATATTGCCCAGATAGAATAAAGATCAAAGAAACATTTTCCTTTCATGCATTTTAAGCAGTGCACATGGTGTTTACACGATGGCAACAAGTCCCTTACGAACTGAACTTACAGAACAAAGCATCTCTCTGATGAGAGTTAGAGAACAAAGCTGGAAAAGAAAAAAAAAATCCTCAAAACTATGTCTGTTTTCATTGTCCTAGTTCCTTTCAGTCAAGCTGATTCCCCAAGCAGGTAAAAACAACTTGCAGAAATCTGGCTAAGCTGTTGGCAATCAAGCTCAAAATACCAAAACATGGAGTTTGATTTGAAAACACAGCAGCACTGTTAAAAGCGGAACAAGTGTCACAAAGTGCAGACAAGGACAGCAACAAGAAGCTGTAAATACTTTACTTAGTGTCTACAACACTGCTGTTGTGCCATTCTCTGGCAAGCAGATCAAGCCTGCTCCTTGCACTTTGTGTTCAAAATTCCATGGGAGCTCAGCGCTGCATAAGGGATCAGAAATAACCACCAACCTCTGCTTGCTTGCTTATTCTTCTTTAATATGCAAGCCCCAAAATTGACACAACTTCAGGCAAAACTTGGAGTCCTCAGCCAGTTATCACTGAGTATAATGCCCCCATGCACACTGATACTAACTCCAGGCTTTGCTATTGTCAGGGCCTTTGAGGCTTGTAATTGAAGAAGATTAAGAAGCCACCACACCTACTCCTGCCCCTCAGGTACCTGAGGATGGCGAGGCCAGAAGCTTTGGAGCTTCAGCCCTTCTGACAGTAATTTGATAAAGAACCACTAAGGGAAATTTGTCTCCCTGTAAAAAGGGGCGTACCTAACCTCCAGGGAACATGGAGATTTGTAAGGAATAGTTAATTTTAAAGTCATTTGGGCATCAGTCACCTCATATTGTACTTGATTCTGTACATCAGAACAGAGAATTTGTCATTTAGACCAAGACCAGAATTTTTAAAGTTAATTTGGGGAATTCTTCTGTAAAGCTTTGCACATAATTTTACTCACAGCTATGAGGGTGCTTTTTTTGTTTTTATGGTTTGTTAAATTTCAATCCTTATTACAACCTAAGGATTTGTTTTTATCATTCAATGGTTGACACACCACCTGGGAGCCTCATGAAAGCTTCATGTCAGTATTTAATTATATATTTCTCTTTCTGATGTACAGCATCTTGCAAACATCCCTGTTCACTTTAACCTGCTCCCATCACACCTGCTCACTCACATCCCAGAAGACCCAAGAGAATCCCAGTGAAGTGGTCCAGGAAGCTGCAGATGTCCTAAAAATAAGTGTAATTGCATTTGAAGTTTCTATCCATGCTGTATTTTGAATATAGGTCTCTGCTCTCTGAACCAGCAGGATGTGAACCACCTCCCTCTCAGCCAGGTGACAGTATCAGCACAGTACTGGGGGCTTCTCAGACCGATTTATTTCTTAGTGACCAGCAGCATGGACTGACCAGAGTAAGAAGGCAGCAGGTTAGTGCTGAATAAGAGAAGATGCTGCATCAGGACAAGCCATAAGAGAAGTATGGGAACTGGTATCTGCCCTACTGAGAAACAAACGGAGATACACTTCATTTGGGGCGTATGTGGGGCATATGGGGAAGTGCTTCAATGTATGGTGATGGTTTAAGAACAAGGTCCATCTAATTTTTGCAAACACAGGTCTAAGACAAGCTATTACTTTTACCTACAAACCCTGTCCTGAAAATGAGGAGCGATATATGATCAAAGCATGAGGCAAAATGTATAACCTTTGCTTTCTGCAAAGGTAAGAGAGGGATAAGATTGCTTTGCTCAAGGCCACAGAGAAGGATGTTGTAGTAAACAAGGCATGAAAGAATGAATGCTAAGTTGACACCTAATTGAGATGAGGAGCTAGGAAATTAAAATAGGATATAGAAATTAGGCACTCAAGAAATGAAGGTATAACTTAGTTTAGAGATAAAGATGGAAGACTTAGAGATCAGGCTAGGGGCTAGAGGCCCATTAGTTAAAAGATAACTAAGACTAAATAGGATAACAGATCATAGTCGATGGGCCAGAGAGCAGAACAATATGGAAACCCTGATTAATGGAAGCTGTGAGGGAACACTTCCTGATGGAATAGGGAGACAGCCCTAGAAACTGGTCAAAACCAACCCTATGGTCCGGCCTGAGTCCAGGAGGCTACAGAGACTGCACAAGGAACGGAGGTAAAAAGTTCAGCAGTGAGGAAGAGGAGGTACTTCACCTCTGTGTCCCCAGCCCATGACCACTGGGACACACTGCGCAGACGCAACTAGGAGGAGACGGGGGCAGAACATATGAAAAAGACTTTCAGGCTCATTATAATATGCAGCGGGGATAGGCCATGCATATGTATAGGCGTATTATGAATATGTGATGCTTTGTAGCATAAAGCCAAGACAAGGTGCCACAAGAGGGGCGCACGTTTGTGGTGGAGCGATCCCCCATGTGCCTCTGTGCTGAATAAACATACCTACTTTATAGCCTTATAGGTTGTGGAGTCGTGTTTCCGCAAGTCATAATGAAGTTTAAAATGGTAACAAAAATGCCTAGTTATCCCATGACATCTGCTGAACTGCACGTGCCTTATGCTGAGGAAACCCAATACACCAGTAAAGCTTCCTGCATTATTCTTAAGATTTTTAAATTGTGTCTTTAACAGTGCAGCAGGGTTCAAGCCCATCTTTGAGTGCAAGCATTCTTTATATACTTTCTCAGTCATAAAAAGTTGCTGATATGACAGAGTTTTAGTGTGATGTCTGAAGTTTCTGTGTGAGAGATTTCCAGATGCTCAGTTCAGTGCAATAGCTGGAACTTGATTTTTTTTGCTGCAGGTTGCTTAGTAAAATCTCAGTTACTATTTTCAGATATTTCAGAACAAACAACTCAGAAGCTAACGGCACCTTACTCACATTATTGAAAGCGAAGCTGCCAAGTTCAGCAGCTCTCCCACAGACACCACATAATCCTCCTCTGGAACATGCAGTATCAGAATTAGTCCTTTTCATATCAATAGGGGAAAAATCAGCCAGCATACAGGCAACCCTGGTTTGTGTCATGCAAACTGCCTTGCAGTTTTGCCACACAAGAACATTACATCTCAGCACTTGGCCGGAAAGGTGCATCTGTTCGTGCATCTCCGAAACACTGTGTAGAGGCCAACCTCCCCCTCATCATATGCACAGCTCCTTCGCTGTGACCGCTGCCCCTGCCCACAGGTATTAAAGCCTTACATTGCAATAATCCTGCATGCTGTTAAAATAAGCTCCCACAGCCACAAAAACAGAGACAATATAAAAACTGAGTTGGAAATTACGGCTATACCACTCCGAGCCGTGCCTGCTCCCTTGCCCTATAAACCCTCCCTTCCTTACAATACAGCAGCCTGTATTTTAATGAGCAAATTGAGACCAACCGCCTCTCTCCCTGCCCCAGACAACTCCCTTTTTAAAAACCACTACACGAGGAATCATGCGTAGGGGCCAGGCTAAAGTGGACTGAGAGGAGCACGAAGAACCAGAAAGCCAGCAACCTGCTGTGCAGTCTGCAGATATTTTCTCTGATCTCTGACAAGCTTGCTACCTAAGTTGCCTTAACTCTGTGCATTGACTTAAACATCAGACTTTCCCTGTAACTTGAGCTCAGGCTCAGCTCATCATTTCAGGGCCCTGAAATTCCAGCATGGTCACAGCAGCAGTTCTGTAGGAGTCCCAGGTTCCAATATTTAAAGGGTGGCTACGAAGCGGAGGGAGACTCCCTTTCTACAAGGAGTCACATGGAAAAAACAAGGGGTAATGGGTGCAAGTTACTCCTGGGGAGATTCCAATCGGACACAAGAGGAAAATTTCTCAGTGAGAACAATCAGCCACTGGAATAATCTCCCCAGGGAAGTGGTGGATTCTGCAACATTGGACACTTAAGATTCAGCTGGACAGGGTGCTGGGCCATCTTGTCTAAACCGTGCTTTTGCCAAGGAAGGTGGACCAGATGATCTCTGAGGTCCCTTCCAACCTGGGATTCTATGGTTCTAAGCGACCAGCAATAAGATCTGTACATCTCCAGAAGCCTTCAAATTCCGCAGGAAACAAAAGACTGGAGTACCTCTACAGATTAATGAAATTGCCCTTCCCCAACTAAAAAGACCTTGCAAATTATACAATCTTCATCAGACCAATCACCCTCACTAAGCTTGCATATGAACAAGGGTCACAACACTTAACAGCTCAACTGTCCGGCCTCTGACAGTGCTTCAGCTACTACAGTGCGGCAGCTGCTGTCCGCAAAAGCTGAAACCGCCTGATTTACAATTACAATAGAGCAGTATTTCTTGACATCCTTGAAAGAGGGCACCTCTAACCTGATACACAAGATGAAAGTCACATTTATTTTTCTGGAGTGCATCGAAGTGATGCCAGCAAAACCACATACACCCTGAGTTCTTTAAAGTTATATAGAAGAAAATAGATCCCAGTATTCTGCTGAATGCTATTCTAACTGGATTTTCTTTCCAACTCTTTTGTGGCATTTCCTTCAAAACATCTTCCTCAGAGCCTCCAACCTCTCAAGGTGCCCAGGAGGCAGCCTCTGGTCAGGTAAATAAGAAAGTGCATTCTCAAATTAAGGAACTCACACTGAGGGTACTGAGCTAGAAGCTCCTTGTTAGTACAGAGCATCCTCTTGCCCTGCCTCTGTCCTTCTCCTCAATAGCCATTCTGACCCTATTTTGAAGAAGGGAGAAGGAAATTCCACATTAGAAAACTTTTTGGACATGAACAGGTGCTGAGCATCCTGCCCTGCTTTTTCAGTTCATTTAAATACAGATTCACAAGGACACCAGACTCAGATGAAAACCTTATACTCACTTGGCCAACATTTAAACACTATACAGAGCCAAAGTTAATTCTCTGCTTGTTTTAAATGTCATGAGCCAAAATAAAAGCAACACCAACGACTCTCAATGTCAGCCCAGCCAGCACAGTGCTGCCCCAGTACCCTCATCTAAAAAATCCAGATAAAGACAATGAACACACACAGCTGTAACCTACAGTATTTCAGCGACCGAGCCGCAGCGCACTGGTTTGCACACTCACGCAATGCCAGCCGCAAACTCTGGATCAAAGCAGCAGCTGGAATCACTACAGGCACGTACCAAGCAGCTCAGCCCCTGCCAGACCATCCCAGCCAGCAACCCCACAACTTCCCTTCCCAACCTGTTGTTTTCAGCTAACCAACAGCCCTAAATAAGAAGCATAAACATCCCAGCAAGTTCATTCACATCCCTCCAGTAGGAACTAGCACACAATTATAGGATATAATTGGGAAGCATGATCACTGAACTTTTCACCAGCTATTGTTACAGACTAAGAGAAGGGTTAGTGTTGTTTCCTCCAGGACACAGTCCGTTATTCACCAGCTCTGTAATTAATCAAAAGCTCCTGAAATCCTCAACCTTTCAGTTAGAAACAATTTCTGCATTGGTCACACTTGGGGTTTTTTGACTTTGTGTTTTGTGGTGTGTTTTTTTAAAAACACAATTTATTTACAGAGGCAATCCCTGTCAAATCCAATTCCTTATAGAGAAACATGTTTCGGAGAGCTTTGCCAACTTCTCGCACACACTGAATACATGTCTTTGTATGGACTCAGTGGTTCACAATCCCTTCAAAGCCTCCCACAACAAAGATTTCCAGGTCCTTCATCATAAAACAAAAGAATGCTATACTATCATACACAGCTTACATTTATTTTGCTCTGTTTGCCTAGATCTGGGAAGGGGCATCAGAATTGCATTTGATTTAGAATACTTTTAAAATTAATTAAAATTTAAGATTTAAAATACAGAATCATTGTTCTGTGTTCATTAAGGAGGGATGAAGGGAGGAAAACATACAGGATATATAAGCTGGCCAGTTCCTCACCTTCACTTATGGCATCAAAGCACCCCCAACATTCAGCAGAATTTGCTCTGAATGAAACAGGTCTTCTCCTCCCCAAGCGAACACATCACACCAGGTGAACCATTTGCAGTTCTCCCCTTCCTGCATTACTCACACAGGTTGCTCAATATTTTTAAATTTTTTTTTTACATTCTGTGACTTCCCACTTCTACATCCATGCCCAGACAACAGCATTTTCCAACAAATGTGTCTGCCAAGTGTAGTCAGTCTTCTATATTTTATCTAACAAGGGCAGTGTTGGTTGTCTTGTTTAAGCAAATAAGGTAACTTGGAACTGTTCTTGAAGTGGGAAAAATAAGTATTCTACCTGAAGTACCCTTGGCACACCACCCTTGGAAGTCACAAGCAGTCAACGTCACTACTGAAAATCGACCCAAAATCTTAAAAACATCTTCCAGTAACTTTAGTGCTGAACCACTGCATGGGAAGTGTTAAACTCTGCTCAGCCTCCTCAACAGCCCAGACACTGACTTAAATAACAAGTGTTTTGGGGAAGGGGCTAAGGTTGAAAGAATTAAACTGAGATAAAACAAAATGAAAACTTTTCCAATTTTCACCATATCAGCAGCAAAATACCCCATTCTCCTTTTTAACTAATCAAAAACCTTTGCCTTGACATTGGTACAGAAATTATCTGTATGTAAGTAAAGACATCATAGAATCACAGAATCCCAGGTTGGGAGGGGCCTCAAGGATCATCTGGTCCAACCCTTCTCGGCAAAAGCACGGTCTAGACAAAACTATGATAAGGTATCTTAGCCATTAAGATATCTTAACTTTGGTGAGAATTCTCTATATTTACTGCTTATTAACTGTTGGATGAGCTAGGAATTAGTTCTTATTCAAATGCTCTGTAATAAAACATATATGGTATTTGTTATTCAAATCTCAAGGGGAA
>JADKXW010011124.1:0-10044 GCA_017315185.1 Bubo scandiacus
GTTGATGGATGTAGATAGTGTAAGGCATGCTGTTTTGCAGAATAGAGCGGCTATAGATTTTTGTTACTGGCACAAGGACATGGATGTGAAGAATTTGAGGGCGTGTGTTGTATGAACCTTTCTGATCACTCTCAGTCGATATCTAATCAGCTTCAGCAACTGCAAGATAATATGCATAAGATTCAGCAAGTTTCTTCTCCTTTGCATGAGTTTTAGGAAGTCTAGGGTGGCCAAAGTGGATTACAGAGCTTTTGAGAATGTTAGCAGGACCAATAATAATAGTGGGATTATTGATATGTTGTCTTCCTATTTTAATGAGATGTTGTCTGTCTTGTGTGGAAAATAGCATGGAGGCTTTAATAAAAAGAAAGGGGGGAGATGGTGGTGTGCATGCTGGCTTACTGAACTTTCTGCCCACACTGACAATGGAAAAGTACAACCAGCACTCGGGCAGAAGATTAATGACTGAAGTGCTAAGGCTTGGACAACAGGCCCAAGCCAGAGTTGACCTATAGATGAATCCTGTATATTTTATAACTGATAACCATTGTGCTAGTAGGTATTGTACTAAGTTATAACAACCCACTTATGGTGGTGTAAAAAGTGCTAGAGCATTGAAATACTGCAGCCTGAACAACAGGCCCCAAGCTGAAGCTGCTAACTTAGCATGTGGTCATTAATAAAATATGTAAACTCGCTAGTGAGAGACAAAATATAATCAGTAGTGAGGAGAGAATGTATTCAACTTTTCTTTCGCAGCCTTGTTCAAGTCTAAGAACCCATGTATTTGGCCTTGTTAGAAACTCCCTTGGTTCCCGCCCTGAGCCCTGTCCAAGCTTTGGGTGGAATCCAACAGGAGAATGAAACCAGAAATTTTCCTCTCAAAACAAAGATGCCAGCTATTCTGGCTTGTCGATCTCTGGTATATAAGGCTGGGCCCGCTCACAGCGACTTTGGATGCCTCACCTATGGGTGGACGCACCGCGTAGGATTTCCCACTTGCCGGGACAGGCTCTCCAAATCCTCGCTGTAACCGGGGCTCCCCAGCATCTGCGGATCTGGATGATGATGATAATATATGCAAGTGGTGATGCATTTCTCTTAATCACTATTCTCTCTCTCGTGTAGTAATGATTTGATGCATTACCCTGTATTTTCCTGTTTGTTGCTTTAAGTGCACTATTCTGCTTTTTCTTACTGCATGTTTTCTGTATTACTCTGTTACATTATTTGGTTATCACTAGTAAAATACACCTACTCTTTTCACTCTGGTGTCCAAGTTTAATTGGTATCCTTAATCAGCAAAACAACGACGTCTGAAAACAAGAAATAGTTACAAGAAGGCCAGAAGAAAAGAATGTGCTCGTTAAGGAAGAAACTGATAAAGAAGGGACCTTTTGGAATTGCAAAAGCAGGAACTTATCTACTGGCTGTGTGTGGGTAGCAATGTTTGCGGAAAGTACCAAGGGGATCTATTTTTAGAATGCGCAACAATATATAAAGGCTTGCTGCTGTTTTTAGAAGGCACAAGAGTATATAAGGGCTTACTTGCTAATAAAGCTTTGAGCTTGACTTCCAATCATATTGATTGTCTGTGGTCTTGTCTCCTGTGGCCTGCACGGGATTTCGTCCCCACAATCCCCCATTAATATCCGACATAAAACAAGGCCCACACTCAAAATGCGGTATGGGGAGACAAATAAGAAAGGGAGGGGAGTGCTGCCTTGTTTTAGGATGAAAGGAACCCTTAAGCCCTTCAGGTGTATACTGAGAATTTGCTACATACTGGAACTTGTAATTTTTCAGTCTCCAGAAGAACCAGAAATGCTCCTTCTCTCCCAGGCTGTATTTCACATCTTAGTGCAAGACAGTTAAATTGAAATATTCAGAGAAATGTAAGCACTGACTGCTATAGCAAGAAGGCAATGCTGAGCTGACATTTAATGAAATTAACAGAGATAATTTGGGGCTTTTTTAGTTAAAGAATAAAGGTCCTTTTTTTAAATTCTACTGTATTTTCTAGTAGTAAGACACAGTTATTCTAAAAAAAAAAGACTTTTTTGCATAATCATTAAGGCAGTTAAGATTTAAATAAATGGCATAACATCATTAAAATTATGGATTAAAAATACTCTGCAGAGGAATCTTAGGTCAAAAGGTGAGATGAGAAGATCACACTTTCGTGCTGTTTTTCTTTAAGGTTGAATATATTTTATCATCCATGAGTAGCATAACATTCCCTTTCTCCCTCAAAAGCCATTACGTGTGGCCACAGGAACACAGAAGCAGACAAGGCTGAAGCTTCTTAAAACATTTTATTTGCTACGTTCTCCTGATCTGTGATAAGAGAGTAATGAAACGTTACTTTGCAAAGATAATATATTTATCTCAGTGCTCTCTCTTCCTACTTTTGAATGTGCTACAACAAAAACTATGCCCATTTAATTACCACACCACAATGATATTCTTAACAGGCTATGACTGCAAATAGAAAAGACTGCATATCCTTAAAAATACCCAACATTGATTTTTGTTTATTTGAGCAGAGTACGTTTCTCAGCAGTACATTGGTGTCATAATCATAATTGGTTTTTAGAGTTTTATTTCATCTTTAGACTGAAACAGATGGCACATACTCCTTCACCTTTAGAGGCCTCTAAATACATTTCTCTCAACATACAGGAGCCAATACAAGTAAGAGCATTCATCTGACCTCCACTTGGGCACAGAACTACTGAGGCTGCTTAAAAGAGAAAGAAGAGGTAATACTAGATGGCAATCTGTGAGGGTTTATCTTCGAGATGAGGATTATTTGAGTTTAGCTCCCAAATAGGGAGTGCACAACCTGTCTCAAAGCCACATCAGGGCCTCCTCCACAATCCCATGCACCAAACCAACCAACAGTTCAGCATGGAATCACAGAATCACAGAATCACAGAATTGTCTAGGTTGGAAAAGACCTAGAAGATCATCCAGTCCAACCATTGACCTAACACTTACAGTTCCCAACTACAGCATATCTCTAAGCGCTAAGTCAACTTTACTCTTATATACCTCCAGGGATGGGGACTCCAACACCTCCCTGGGCAGCCCATTCCAACGCCTAACAACCCCTTCTGTAAAGAAATGCTTCCTAATATCCAGTCTAAACCTTCCCTGGCGCAATTTGAGGCCATTACCCCTTGTCCTATCACTTGTTATTTTGTTAAAGAGACTCGTCCCCAGCTCTCTGCAACCTCCTTTCAGGTAGCTGTAGAGGGCAATGAGGTCTCCCCTCAGCCTCCTCTTCTCCAGACTAAACAACCCCAGTTCCCTCAGCTGCTCCTCATAAGACATGTGCTCCAGACCCTTCACCAGCTTCGTTGCCCTTCTTTGGACACGCTCAAGTGATTCAATGTCCTTTTTGTAGTGAGGGGCCCAAAACTGAACACAGTAATTGAGGTGCGGCCTCACCAGTGCCAAGTACAGGGGCAAGATCACTTCCCTGTCCCTGCTGGCCACACTATTTCTGATACAAGCCAGGATGCCATTGGCCTTCTTGGCCACCTGGGCACACCGCTGGCTCATTATCAATCACCACCCAGGTCCCTCTCTGACTGGCAGCTCTCCAGCCACTCCTCCCCAAGCCTGTAGCGCTGCTGGGGGTTGTTGTGGCCCAAGTGCAGCACCCGGCATTTGGCCTTATTAAAACTCATACAGTTGGCCTTAGCCCATCGCTCCAGCCTGTCCAGGTCTCTCTGCAGAGCCTCCCTACCCTCGAGCAGATCAACACTCCCACCCAACTTGGTGTCGTCTGCAAACTTACTGAGGGTGCACTCGATCCCCTCGTCTAGATCATCAATAAAGATATTAAAGAGGAGTGGCCCCAAAACCGAGCCCTGGGGGACACCACTCGTGACTGGCTGCCAATCCGATTTAACTCCGTTCACCACAACTCTTTGGGCCCGGCCATCCAGCCAGTTTTTTACCCAGCGAAGAGTGTGCCCATCCAAGCCGCGAGTAGTCAGTTTTGCCAGGAGAATGCTGTGGGAAACGGTGTCAAAGGCCTTGCTAAAGTCAAGGTAGACAACACCCACAGCCTTTCCCTCATCCAATAAGCGGGTCGCCCTGTCGTAGAAGGAGATCAGGTTTGTCAGGCAGGACCTGCCTTTCATAAACCCATGCTGACTAGGCCTGATTCCCTGGTTGTCCATTATATGACTTTTAATGGCACCCGAGATGACCTGCTCCATGACCTTCCCTGGCACCGAGGTCAGACTGACAGGTCTATAGTTACCTGGATCCTCCTTCCTGCCTTTCTTGTAGATGGGTGTCACATTTGCCACCCTCCAGTCCAATGGGACCTCCCCAGTTAGCCATGACTTCAGGTAAATCACGGAGAGCGGCTTGGCGAGCACATCTGCCAACTCTTTCAGCACCCTTGGGTGTAACCCATCTGGTCCCACAAGAAGATCCAGCTGGGGTAAAGGTTGCAGAACAGCAAGCATGAGGTACCTGCACCACAGAGGAGGAGAAAAAAAGAGGGGTCAACTGAGTTGCTCATTGTTGGCAAGAGACCCAAAAGGAACGTAGCTAGTTTCTTCCAACCAAATGTCAGTCAAGGATAATCTGGAAAGCAGAATTTCTTCACAACTAAAGGCTGACAGACAATCCACAATAATAACAACCATCAAAAATATTTCATGCTGTGGTGGAAATTTATTGAGCAACAATTGATCACTACTTATGAAAAAGCCTTTAATCAAGTACATAATTAGTAACTGCTTGACTTGAGCGGTGAGCTCAAGGACAAATATAAATTGCATTCAACAGATGGTATTTGTCCTGGGCCTTCTGCCCAGGACAGATAGGATGTGAGCAGGACCATCCAGACAATAATATATTGTGTGCAGCTGTGTCGTGACAGCAACTCGGCCACGCTCGGATGTCTGGCCAACGTCCTGGGCATGTGTGGACCTTATGGATCATGGGACAATGCTCACCTGCACTTGGCACAAATTCAAGAGCTTACATACACTAGGTATGTCAGTTGATTGTTACTGAGTATAAAGGTGGGAAAGCTCCAGGACTGGGTCAGAAGCCTCACCTAGGGGTGGACGCACCACGTAGGACCTTCCCAGTTACCGAGAGACTCCTGGCACTTGCTGCAATGGGGTTTCCCAGCCAAAGTGTGGGCCTGGATTATGTTATTAAGGTGATAATTGCTGATGCATCATTTTCTTAATCACTGTAATGCTTTGCAGTAATGAATTGACGCATCATTAGCTAGTATTGTTTCCTCTTATTATATTGCATATTGTTCTCTTTTATTATATTGTATATAATAAACTACATTTATTTTTATATTTAATTTGAAGTCTGTTTTTACTTGGTATCCAGCCATTCAGCAAAACACATGCCTATTATTTTCCTTGTTTAAAAAAGTTTGAGATTTTGACTCCTTTCTCCATGTATTCAATACAGACTAAACATGCCACCAGCAGAAGTGGTCTTATAGTTCCTGTGTGACGCTCCTCCAAATACTGTCACCACTGTCCTTTGCTAGCAGACATCCTTTTCTGACCCTGAGAAAAGCTGCCTCAAGGGATTTAAAACTGGCAGAAAGCTAACACTAAGACGACTGCAAATTGTATTCTGCTATTTTCACTCCCAGGGTCAGACAAACACTCCTGCAGGCTCGTGGAAGGGAGCAGGAACTTGCAAAGCAGGGACATGCGGCCCTTTCAGTAACAAATATCCAGTGTCTCAGCCATGTTGCAAGATGGAACTGCACCTTAAATAAATTTGAAAATCCAGGTTAAAAAAGTAGCAAATACTACTCTGAGATCTTAAGATACACAATGAGAATCTCAAGCATTGATTAACATGAGAAAAAGTGCATCTACTCTCTGGATTCCGGTATAGGAAAAACACGCGTGTGTGCCTGGTGCCACTGCCATCACAAGTACCAAGGACTTTTTTTTTACCAAGGACTACTGTGTTCATCAGAACAAAGCAGTTTTCTGTGGAAACCTACCAAGAACTACAGTGTTCAGCAAAAATAAGAAACATGTCCTTGGAAAGCAGATGTGCTCTAACTAGCCTTTGTAATGAATAGATAGCCATATATGGATGGTAGAAGCGGATACACTGGTACTTTTAGATAAGATAGAATGGGTAAACTGGCTGAAACCACTCTTGTTGTTCAAGAAATTAGCTAAGAGAATCTGCGCATGCTCCGAGGAAAAGTACAAGCTGAGAAAGACTGCTAGCCTTCCTCCAAAAGACCCCCAAAGACGACCACCAGGAGGCAATGCACAGGCACAAATAGAACATAAACTGCTGACACCAGCCTTTCCAACTAACCCAGCCTTACTTATGCATATGTATATTTGTGTTATGTAATCCAATGAATATGTATATCCACACTCTATAAGTTTATGGTAAAATGTGCTGTGGGTGTGCAAGCTTTGTGGAGAAATCCCCTTGCACCCTGGCGCTGGAGTAAACATACCTGCTGTATAACTCTATTCGAGTTGTAGAGTCTTTTTTTCCGCGCATCAACCATAAAAATATTTGTGTTGGAAAATACACCAGGATAGAGAATAACTGCAAAACCAGCTTTTGCAAATAGGAATAATAGAGGCAAATCATCCTACCCTTTTGTAAAAATAGCTGAAATAATTTTATAAAGAGAAACAGATATGTTTGATACATCTCTTTGTGATACCCCAGGGACTAGGCTCGACCTATGTGCTGGGTTTGTGTGGCGGGGTTTTTTGGTAGCGGGGGAGGGGGCTACAGCAGTGGACCCCTGTGAGAAGCTTCTTGAAAGCTCCCCCAGCTCCAAGTTGGACCTGCCTTTGGCCAAGGCCAAGCCAATTAGCGATGGTGGCTGCGCCTCTGCGATAACGTATTTAAGAAGGGAAACCTGAGTCTGGGTTGGGACTTGTGAGGAGGATTTACAAGAAGGACACCTATGTGAACACCGAGGTCAGTGAAAGGAAGGAGGAAAGGTGCACCGGAGCAGAGCCCCCACCTGTATCCTGTGGTGAGACAGCAGGGCTGCCATCCCTGCCACCCATGGAGGTCACCAGAGGAGCAGAGACCCACCTGTGGCCTGTGGAGGACCCCTGGGACCCTATGGGAAGAAGAAGCCCTCACTGTTGCAGTTCGGTGCTGGGAAGACTGCAATACATGGAAGTCACCCATGCTGGAGCATCTCGAGAAGAATGCATCCTGTGGGGAGGACTCATGATACAGAGAAATGACCACTTTCCTTGCAAACTATTTACTTATAGCAACATATGATGATTTCTGAATGTTGCTTAAGAATCCTGCTTGCCCAGACTGTTTTGTGGATTCAGTGTAGCCTAGCAGACAGTTACTGGATTGGCTATGATAAGAAAGTAGCAGGTAGCCCTGGGGTATGAAGTAAAAAGATAACTCACTGATAGCAGAATCAAAGCCCTCAGTGGGCACTTAGGCAAGCTAAGATAAGGGGAACTCGAACAAAAGGACACAGAGATACAATCTAGGGAGGATGATCTCACTGATTTAGGAAGAAGACACCTGGACTTTGCTTCACAGTCCATGCCCTGGAAAGAGTGGACACCGTGAAGAAGACCACGTACTTCTCCCTTTGACCACCAAAGACCCTCACCCTATTTCTACTACGCATGCTCAGACTATGTAAATGAGTTCCGAGAAATAATTATAATAATCATGCCTATTCCCCGAACTAATTGTAATAACCCAGATTTTCCTAATGAATATGTATGCACCCTGGCCAGAATAAACATACCTGCTTTATAACTCTAGCTGAGTTCTAGAGTCTGTTTCCACACGTCACTCACGATGGAGAAAGTTTGTGGAGAACTGTCTCCTATGAGAGGAATGCCACGTGGAGCAGGGGGAAGAATGCAGAAGAGTGCTTCCCACACACACCTTGGAGGAAGAATCTGCGGACTGACTGCACCCCCCCATCCCTACCCCCATGCCGCTGGGAGAGGAGGTAGAGATATCAGGAACAAAACTGAGCCCAGGAAGAAGAGAGGGGTGGGGGGAGGTGTTTTTAAGATATGGTAACACTTCTCACTGTCCCATTCTGTCTGTTATGTGTCATTATTGTTAGTGTTTTGAATTAAAGTGATATCCTTTTTCTTCCCCTAACGAGACTGTCTTTTGCCCATGACCATAAAGGGTGAACCACCCCTCTCTGTCCTTATCTCGGTTCCTGAGTCTTTTGATTCATTTTTCTCCTTCCCAGCACTGGGTGAGTGAATGGCTGCTGAGTGGTGCTCAGTTGCCCTCTGGGCTCAAACCACAACAACCTAATAAGAGCATTAGAACCTGAAAGGATCAGTCCCCAATTTGAAGTTAAAACCAGCAACAAATGCTGCAACAGAATGTTAATTAAGAAATTTAAAAAATGTGTTTAATCCATATTTAAACTTATTACAATCTTCAGTCATTTTAGTAAATGCAAGTATGCTAAAATTTAGTTTTAAACCTTTGAATATGGTTAGTCTTTTCAGCTATCTTCAAAGTCAAAGCGAACACAAAAATGGATACTCCATAATGTTTTAATTGTAATATTTCTACCTCATATAGTAGCTCTGCTATAATCTTTTTTTAAAAAACAGCTTAACAATAAAATCATATCTTTAGTATTCCATAAAGGCATATATAATATTCCATAGTTCCTAAATATTTTTTAAAAGCAAGTCTACTAATTATAAAAAGACAAAAGAGAAATACCAAAAAGCACATTACAGAACAAAGTTTAATCTACAAGGTGATTCATGGAAAAATACAACTCAGTTATAAAGCAGGTATGTTTACTCTGGCGCCGGCGTGAAAGGGGATTTCTCCACAAAGCTTGCACACCCACAGCACTTTTTACCAAAAACTTATAGAGTTGCCCTTGGCCATTTCCAGTGCCCGAGTTAGAGCTATTATTTCTGCCTTTTGGGCTGAGGTATTTGGAGGAAGGGCTTTAGATTCTATTACCTGATCTTCGGTGGTTATCGCATATCCTGCCTTGCAGATACCTTGTCGGACGAAACTGCTCCCATCTGTATGCCAGGATTCATCAGCTTCCTCTAATGGCTCCTCTTTGAGGTCTGGCTGGCTGGAATAGACTGCTTCAATCGTTTCCAGGCAGTCGTGTGTCACAGGTTCTCCTGTGGTCCCACTGAGGAAAGAATCTGGGTTGACAATATTAGTAACCTCTATTTTTATATCATCGTGTTCCACTAGGAGGGCTTGGTATTTCAGGTACCTTTGGGGTGAAAGCCAGTATCCTCCTTTCATATCTAGTACTGCAGACACCGTGTGGGATACTAGTACTGTAATTTTCTGGTCTAGTGTGAATTTCTGTGCTTCCTGGATATTTAAAACTACTGCTGCTACTGCTCTTAGGCAACTAGGCCATCCTTTGCTTACTTTATCAAGTTGTTTAGAGAAGTATGCTACTGGTCTTCTATCTGGTCCCAAATTTTGGGCCAGGACCCCTAGGACTATACCCTGTTTCTCGTGAGAGAATAACCAGCAAGTCTTCGTGATGTCTGCTAAACCCAAAGCAGGGGCATCCATCAGCTTCTTTTTCAGCTGACTGAATGCTCTGTACGCCTCTCCATTCCAAGTGAGGGTTTTTGGATTTGATTTTAATAGTTTATAAAGGGGTTTTACCATGAGTCCGTAGTTATATATCCACAGGCGACACGATCCGGTCGTTCCTAGGAACGTGCGGAGCTCTTTAGCTGTCTGTGGCCGAGGGGTCTGACAAATGGCCTCCTTCCTTGCGTTCCCTAGGGTTCGTTGACCAGCCATGACCTCGTATCCAAGGTAAGTTACTTGCTGCTGAGAGACCTGGGCTTTCTGTGGAGAGACTCTATAGCCATTAAGTCCTAAAAAATTCAGCAAACTAATTGTCCATATTATGCACAGTTCTTTAGTCTCTGTGGCTATTAATAAGTCATCCACATACTGCAGGACTTCTCCCTTTCTATGTGGGCGTTCCCACTGTTCCAGGTCTTTGGCCAGCTGGTTTCCAAAGAGAGT
>JADKXW010011128.1:0-12271 GCA_017315185.1 Bubo scandiacus
GATGGAGATCCAGGGATTTGTGTTGCCGTGGCACCAAGGAGGAATGCGAAGCCAGGCAGAGGCCGCGCGGTCCCATTCTTCCACTTTTCTCAAGAAATATTTGACACGACTATGCAGATTTATCTCCTGCTCTTCCCCTTCTCTCAATGACTGTTCTACACTACTCACAGAATCACAGAATCATTTAGGTTGGAAAGGACCTCGAAGATCATCTAGTCCAACCGTTAACCTAACACTGACAGTTCCCAGCTAGACCATATCCCTAAGCGCTATGTCGACCCGACTCTTAAACACCTCCAGGGATGGGGACTCCACCACTGCCCTGGGCAGCCCATTCCAACGCCTAACAACCCATTCTGTAAAGAAATGCTTCCTAATATCCAGTCTAAACCTTCCCTGGCACAACTTGAGGCCATTCCCTCTTGTCCTATCGCTTGTTACTTGGTTAAAGAGACTCATCCCCAGCTCTCTGCAACCTCCTTTCAGGTAGTTGTAGAGGGCGATGAGGTCTCCCCTCAGCCTCCTCTTCTCCAGACTAAACAACCCCAGTTCCCTCAGCCGCTCCTTGTACGACATGTGCTCCAGCCCCTTCACCAGCTTCGTTGCCCTTCTCTGGACACGCTCGAGTCATTCAATGTCCTTTTTGTAGTGAGGGGCCCAAAACTGAACACAGTCATCGAGGTGCGGCCTCACCAGTGCCAAGTACAGGGGCAAGATCACTTCCCTGTCCCTGCTGGCCACGCTATTTCTGATACAAGCCAGGATACCATTGGCCTTCTTGGCCACCTGGGCACACTGCTGGCTCATGTTCAGCCGGCTGTCAATCAACACCCCCAGGTCCCTCTCTGACTGGCAGCTCTCCAGCCACTCCTCCCCAAGCCTGTAGCGCTGCTGGGGGTTGTTGTGGCCCAAGTGCAGCACCCGGCATTTGGCCTTATTGAACCTCCTCCAGTTGGCCTTAGCCCATCGCTCCAGCCTGTCCAGGTCTCTCTGCAGAGCCTCCCTACCCTTGAGCAGATCAACACTCCCACCCAACTTGGTGTCATCTGCAAACTTACTGAGGGTGCACTCGATCCCCTTGTCTAGATCATCAATAAAGATGTTAAAGAGGAGCGGCCCCAAAACCGAGCCCTGGGGGACACCACTCGTGACCAGCTGCCAACTGGATTTAACTCCGTTCACCACCACTCTTTGGGCCCGACCATCCATCCAGCCAGTTTTTTACCCAGCAAAGCGTGTGATCATCCAAGCCTCGAGCAGACAGTTTTGCCAGGAGAATGCTGTGGGAAACGGTGTCAAAGGCCTTACTGAAGTCAAGGTAAATTACATCCACAGCCTTTCCCTCATCCAATAAGCAGGTCTCCCTGTTGTAGAAGATCAGGTTTGTCAGGCAGGACCTGCCTTTCATAAACCCATGCTGACTGGGCCTGATCATCTGGTTGTCCCGCATGTGTTGTGTGATGGTACTCAGGATGAGCTGCTCCATCAGCTTCCCGGGCACTGATGTCAAGCTGACAGGCCTGTAATTTCCCGGATCATCCTTTCGACCCTTCTTATAGATGGGCATCACGTTGGCCAGTTTCCAATCTGTTGGGACCTCCCCGGTCAGCCAGGACTGCTGGTAAATGATGGAAAGCGGCTTGGCGAGCACCCCAGCCAGCTCCTTCAGCATCCTCGGGTGTATCCCATCTGGTCCCATAGACTTGTGTGTGTCTATGTGATGCAGTAGGTCACTGACTATCTCCTCCTGGAATGCGGGGGGGTTGCTCTCCCAGTCTCTGTCTTCTGGCTGAGGAGGCTGGATTCCCTCAATACAACTAGTCTTGTTATTAAAGACTGAGGCAAAGAAGGCATTAAGAACCTCAGCCTTTTCCTCATCACTTGTTACCATGTTTCCTCCTGCATCCAGCAGGGGATGGAGACTCTCCCTGGTCTATCTTTTGCTACTGACATACTTATAGAAACATTTCTTGTTATCCTTGATTGTTGAAGCCAGATTAATTTCCAGCTGGCCTTTAGACCTCCTGATTTCTGCCCTGCATAGCCTCACAGCCTCTTTGTAATCATTGTGAGTGACTAGCCCCTTCTTCCAAAGGCCGTAAACTCTCCTTTTCTCCCTGAGTTGCAGCCAAAGCTCCCTGTTCAGCAAGGGGGGTCTTCTCTGGCGCCGGCTTCTCTTACAGCACTTGGGGACTGCCTGCTCCTGAGCCATTAACAATTCCTTCTTAAAGAGTGCCCAGCCTTCCTGGAACCCTATACCCTTCATGATCATCTCCCAAGGGATCCTTTCAAGCAGGTGCCCAAACAAGACAAAGTCAGCCCTTTTGAAGTCCAAGATGTCAGTTCTGCTTAGCCCTCTCCTGGCCTCTCTAAGAATAGAGAACTCTACTATTTCGTGAGCGCTGTGCCCTAGTCATCCTCCGACCACCACATCATCCACCAGTCCTTCTCTGCTCACAAAGAGGAGATCCAGCAGGGTACCTTCTCTGGTTGGTTCTCTCTCACCAGCTGCATCAGGAAGTTGTCTCCCACACATTCCAGGAATCTCTGGGACTGGTCCCGCTCTGCTGTGTTGTATTTCCAGCAGATGTCTGGGAAGTTAAAGTCTCCCACAAGAACAAGGGCAAGCGATCGTGAGATTTCTCCTAAGTGCACACAGAATATTTCATCTACCTCTCTGTTGTGGTTGGGTGGCTGAAGTGCTGAGGCTTGGACAACAGGCCCAAGCCAGTGTTGACCTATAGATGAATCCTGTATATTTTATAACTGATAACCATTGTGCTAGTAGGTATTGTACTAAGTTATAACAACCCACTTATGCTGGTGTAAAAAGTGCTAAAGCATTGAAATACTGCAGCCTGAGCAACAGGCCCCAAGCTGAAGCTGCTAACTTAGCATGTAGTCATTAATAAAATATGTAAACTCGCTAGTGAAAGACAAAATATAATCAGTAGTGAGGAGAGAATGTATCCCACTTTCCTTTCGCAGCCTTGTTCAAGGCTGAGAACCTAAGTATTTGGCCTTGTTAGAAACTCCCTTGGTTCCCCTCCCGAGCCCTGGCCAGGCTTTGGGTGGAATCCAACAGGAGAATGAAACCAGACACTTTCCGCTCAAAACAAAGGTGCCAGCTATTCTGGCTTGTCGATCTCTGGTATATAAGGCTGGGCCCGTTTGCAGCGACTTTGGAAGCCTCACCTATGGGTGGACGCACCGCGTAGGATTTCCCACTTGCCGGGACAGGCTCTCCAAATCCTCGCTGTAACCGGGGCTCCCCAGCGTCTGCGGATCTGGATGATGATGATTATATATGCAAGTGGTGATGTATTTCTCTTAATTACTATTCTCTCTCTCTCTCGTCTAGTAATGATTTGATGCATTACTCTGTTTGTTGCTTTAAGTGCACTATTCTGCTTCTTCTTACTGCATGTTCTCTGTATTACGCTGTTACATTTTTTGGTTATCACCAGTAAAATACGCCTACTCTTTTCACTCTGGTGTCCGAGTTTAATTGGTATCCTTAATCAGCAAAACAGTGGCCTATAGTAGACTCCTACTACAACATCTGCCCTGTTGGCCTTCCCCCTGATTCTAACACAAAGACACTCTACCATGTCTTCGCTACACTATTACTCAAAGCAATCATAACAGTCCCTAACATACAGCGCCACCCCACCACCTCTCCTTCCTTGTCTATCCCTCCTAAAGAGCTTGTAGCCATCAATTGGCACACTCCAGTCATGGGAGACATCCCACCATGTTTCTGTAATAGCCACGACATCATAATTTTCCTGTTTCATCATGGCTTCAAGCTCCTCCTGTTTGTTACCCATGCTGTGTGCATTGGTATACATGCACTTCAGATGGGCTGATGTTTTGCCCCCTTCCCCCTTCAAATCTAGTTTAAAGCTCTGTCTATGAGCCCAGCAAACTCCTGCCCCAAGATCTTCTTCGCCCTCTGGGACAGGTGCATCCCGTCTAATGCCAAAAGGTCTGGTGCCCTGTATACCAACCCATGACTGAAAAATCCAAAGCCCTGATGGTAACACCAGTCTTGGAGCCACAAGTTCATCTGTTGAGTTCTCCGGTATTCTTCTTCATGCATCCCCCCAACTGAAGGGATGGAGGAGAACACAATTTGTGCCCCTGACCCCTTAACCAGTTTCCCCAAGGCCCTGAAATCTCTCTTCATTGCTTTAGGACTTCTCCTGGTAATGTCGTCACTACCTACCTGAAAAACCAGGAGAGGATAGTAGTCCTTGGGTCTCACTAGAGCGAGGAGTTTAGCCGTGAGGTCCTTGACACAGGCCCCAGGGAGGCAGCAGAATTCCCTATGAAGCGGGTCTGGTCTGCATATGGGGCCTTTGACACCCCTCAGAATGGAGTCACCCACTACAATGACTCTTCTGGGGTTCTTTTTAGAACTGTTTTTAATACCTGGTCTAGAATGACCCGGCCTTGGTGGACCTTCATCTTCCTCCTTGTTTGTCTCATTCTTTTCCTCCTTTTCTTCATTCAAAGGTTCCAGGGCCCTGAATCTATTGTGAAGGGGCACCATGGAGGGTGAGGGAGGTCGGGAGAGGATTTTCCTGCCTCCCTGAGCAGGGACCTGTTTCCAGCCTCCCCCATCTCTTAGGTCCCCTCCTTCTGCCTGGTAGCAAGAGGGTGAGGGATTACCTACCGCGTTTGGAGCTTCCATTTGCTCCTGTTGCTTTAGGGGTGCTAGGGTGCTACTCCACCAATCAATTTCCCTTTCATACTCCCTAATACTTCTTAATCTCTCGACCTCTTCTTTGAGGTCCACCACCAGGCTGAGCAGGTCATCCAGCTGATCGCAGCGCACACAGGTGCTGTCACTGCTGTCCTCCGACAGGATTGACGGGCTCAGGCACTCCCTGCAGCCTGGGTCCTGGACCGCCGCATGTTTGAGTGGCAGATCCGTCTGGGTCGCCACGTTCTTTCTGGTGGTGGTTTTGACCCAAGTGGAGACCATGGTTCAGTCTACTCGTGGAGGACGATAAGATGAAACTAGCTCAGATAAGTTGTAGACCCCGGAGAGGGACTGCGCCCTGTCCGCTCGCCCTGCCTGCGCAAACTGCAGCGCCTCACCCTTCTGACGCGCCACGCCCTGTTTGCCCACCCTGTTCGCCGCGCTCCTGGTCGCTCGCGCTCCCTGGGGGCTGCTCTTGTACGTGAGGGACATGGGGTGTTGTCACTCCAGTCTCCGCCCACTCTGAGTCACCGTTAGCAGCATCTCACTCTTCTCGCTCAGTGGGGAGGCGCCTTGAGGCTCTCCCTCTTCCCCGGGCTTCTGCCTTCACGTCTTGCGGTTTTGCTGTGGGTTTTTGATGCTTTCAGGAGGGTCCTCTGCTGCTATCCTCCTCTTCGGAGCCCCTCTCCTCAGCAACTGGACCTTATCTCTCATTCCTCCTCTTTTCCCACAAAACCAGCGCACACCTTGCACCAAGGAATGTGCTGTGTCGTTACTCAATAAACAATGGCTTGACCACAGTCCCACCCACTCACATATACATACTTAGATAAATACTACCCCGAGTTTATATCTAACTCGGAGGGATGATGTGAGAGACGAGAAACCAGGCCTGTGAGAAACTAAGAAAAACAGCCTAAGAAAGCAAATTTGAGGCTGATCAAAGAAATGCCTCAAACACTCACAAGACAAAACTATGAGTCACAGGGTGCATTCTGTGGAGGTCGAAGCTGATAAGGCTGCCCGAATAACACAAGATGGGGCTGGAGGAGGGAGCCCTGTGAAGACAGGACGGCTCTGCTCTGGTGCACCTTGCCAAAACTCCAAGGGCCATCTGTCCGGTGAATGACCTTTGCTTCATTATCCACGAAATGCATATTAAAGTTAACACCCCTCAATATGCTAACGAGGGCTAACATGATCATGCTAATTACATCATCCCATGAAACACCTTACCCCTCCCCGTACATGGGATACGTAGGTATGTGGGTCGACCTAGGGGATGGACCCAAGGAAAGTGGGTATAAATCAAGAAGGGGGGGGTGGGGGGGTGGTGCTCGGGGGACGGAGAGAGAGTGCAGTGAAGCGAAGAAGACGGATGCCAGCGAAAAAGATGGATGTCTCCGGTGCCTCCTGGAACCGTCGGCGGTGGGATCAGCGCAGAAACCCAGACCGGTGATCTGTATTTCCCCATTCCCTCTATCTCCCTCTTTTCCCTTTCCCATTAAGAAATGCAAGGCATATTGTATTGCTTGCCACAACTTGCTATATACTTAGCCAACTATCGTGTGTTCAATTAGTACATTGTGGGTAGTTAATAAATGTTTGGACTTGGAGACTTGTTGTCCGCTCCATTGGGGATTTGCAAATCTGAGTCACTTGTCCCCCTCGTCTGAGCGGGACGTGACATTTAAATTGGCGCAGTCGGCAGGATCCCCTTCGGTGTTGGAAAGTCTTATGAGATACTGGTTCTCTAACCGATAAACTCGGACAGGGAGAACCGGGAATTGGCCCCTCAGCTCTATGCTGGGAGAGGGTCAGAGGGATACCGATTCTCTATCCGATAAGGACAGGGAGAATCAGGAAGTGACCTCTCAGCTCTAAGCCAGGAGAGGTTCGAGCAGTGGCAAGCCATGACTGGCCAGGAAATGTTGGTGCTTGATTGCTCCCCTATTTTTCAGAAACTGAAGGAGTATAAGGCTTGTCCTCCTCCTTTAATAGAGGTTTGGGCCCATGATAATTGGCATAATCCAGAAGCAGTGGCAAGCTATATCAGTGCACTTGCGGGGGTGCGAGGGTCGCGACCAGGCAAAGGAAAAGCTGTAGTGTGTGCTGTATTAGGGGCAGCACTGACTGCAGCCCAAAAAGATAAACATGTTAAGAAACAATTAGAAGGGGAAATGATCAAATCCTTACAAGATCTGGTAAAAGCTCTCCAGGATCAATTGGTTGAGGAACGTAAAGTTACTGAACAAAAAGCTAAACTCTGGCAAGAGCAAACTGAAGTTTTGAAAAGCCAATTAGCTGATGAGCGTAACACCACTCAGCGATTTCACACGGCTCTGTTAGATACCTTGGATCGAGAAAAAATCTCACGGTCCGAAAAAGAGGGGAATGAACAAGAACCCTGCAACCGGACAGATCTCGGCTCTGTTCCGGATAGTGAACAGGGAGTTACGAGTCTGGCAAAAGCAGCAGCCAGACCCTTGTATCCAACAAAGGATTTAGATATAAGCCGAGAAATTTTTTACCCCGAAAATGAGGGGGCAAATTTAAGACCATTAATTAAAACGGAGACCACCGAGGGTCAGGGTGGAAGAGCTCCACAGGTCACCATTCGAACTACACCATATCCAGCGACTGAGCTTGCGAAAATTCAGGAGAAATATACCAGACGAGCTCAGGAAACTGAGACTGAATACGTGTGGAGGGTATCTTTGACTGGTGGCGACCGAATTATGTTATCAGAAGATGAGGCCCAGGGGTACTGGGGGCCAGGGGTATTCTTAATTACTGACAACCAGAGAGAGCCGTGGTCATTAACTCAACGAGCTGCTTATTGGGCTGGGGGTCTGGACCCCCTGGAAAGGGGGGATCCAGTATGTATTGAAACCCCAACCGTAAATCATTTGACTGAAAGTCTGCAGAAGGCTGCTTGTCTCCAATTAATGCATGACAGGCGTTTGGTTCCGCAGCAGCCTTCCCCGATGCTATTAATTGCTAACCCTGATCAGATGACTCCCTTAATTCGGGTCTTGCCGGATTATTTGAAATCACATGCAGTACAATTACAAGATCGTTTGCGGAATGCATTAGCCCCACGAGGGGGGAGACAGGCGGGGGGAGAAGCCATGACCTGGGGAGAGATAGCTCAGGACTTAATAAATTATGGCCGGAGAATGGGCCTTACCGGGGGAACGGGTAAACATAAGCCCTCGGTACGCAGAGTGGAACAGCAGGAAAATCTGTCTCCTTCCCCTCCGCAAGTTTTAAGAGCAAAGAGAAACCTCTTGTGGACTGAGGGAATTGGACAGGGGATTCCCCGAGAGTTAATGGATGGTATGCCTACTACAGTTTTAGAAAAGCTCATTCGAGCCTGGAAAGACAAAAGAAAGCTGCCCCCCACTTCTGAGCGAACCTTTCGGGCAAAGGGAGGGACAGAACTGAAAACTAACGAGATGGTGGTAATTGCTTCTCAAACACCAACTCCCCCTGAAGAGGACTTGATTGATTTAGGGTCGGGAAACTGGACGCACCATCCCCAGTAAGTGAGCCGGGGGATGGCGGGTGGGTCCACTTAAGGAGGCTCACAGAGAATACTAAAGGAGACTTGTTGATTACCTTTCCGCTCGGCCCCTTTAAAACTCCAGTTACATTTCTAGTAGATACGGGTGCTCAGATTTCAGCACTCCAAGCTGAGGTTGCTGAGCGGAATGGCATAATTGCTGACAAAAAGCAGATCTGGGTTACAGATGTTTTCGGGGACTCTAAGCCACAGCCGACTGCTCGGGTGAAATGCTGGTTACCTGGGAATGAAGCTGCCACAGAGGCTATTATGATCCTGGGAAATTTCCCCACAAATATCCTGGGACTTGACCTACTGAAGGGACAAGCCTGGGTGGATTCAAAAGGAAGGGAAGGGGAAATTTGGGTCCCCAACTGCCTCTATAAGACTTTTACAGCAAGCGCCTGCACTTCCTCCTTCAAAAACTGTTAATGTGAAACCTTACGCCTTACCGTTAGGTGCAAGGGAGGGGATCGCTCCGGTAATAGCAGAGCTGCGGGAGCAAGGGATAATCGTTCCAACTCACTCACCCTATAATTCCCCAGTGTGGCCAGTCCGTAAACCTAACGGAAAGTGGCGACTGACAATTGACTATCGGCGATTAAATGCCAATAAAGGTCCTCTAACAGCTGCAGTACCTAACATAGCTGAACTGATTGCAACCGTACAGGAACAAGCCCACCAGATCTTAGCAACTATTGATGTGAAAGAGATGTTCTTTATGGTCCCCATACAGGAGGCAGACAGAGATGGCTTTGCCTTTACATGGGAAGGCGTGCAATTTACTTTTACACGTCTCCCCCAGGGATACTGCCATTCACCGACCATCGCTCATTATGCACTAGCACAGGAGCTTGCTCAAATCCCTCCAAGGGAAGGGGTCAGGATATATCAATATATTGACTATGTTCTGATTGGTGGCTCTGATGCTGCTGCAGTGGGACAGACCCAGACAGAGATAATCACCCACCTAGAAAATTTAGGGCTCCAAATTCCAGCTGAAAAGGTACAACTCCCATCCTCTGAGGTAAAGTTTCTGGGTATTTGGTGGCGGGGAGGAACAGCGTGTATTCCCCCAGAACCTTTAACTACCCTGGAAGAAGTAAAGAGCCCTGAAAACAAGAAGGAGCTGCAACATGCCTTAGGCTTGCTGGCATTTTGGAGGAAACATATCCCCGATTTTTCCATCATAGCTCGTCCTTTATATGATTTGACACGCAAAAGTGCTATTTGGGACTGGACTCCTGTCCATGAAGAAGCCTTAAAGCTGTTAATCTTTGAGGCTGGAGTATATCAGGCTTTAGGGCCAATACATCCAACAGATCCATTCCAAATTGAGTGGGGTTTTGCAATTCATGGACTATCCATACATATGTGGCAACGTGGGCCGGAGGGTACCACCCGCCCTATAGGGTTTCATTCGCGCAGTTTCAAAGATGCAGAAAAGCGTTACTCGATCTGGGAGAAGGGTCTTTTTGTGATTAGCCTTGCTTTGCAGGAAGCTGAAAAAATCATAAGGCAGCAACTAATCGTTCTACGAGGACCCTTTAAGGTCCTGAAACCAGTACTGGCTGGAACCCCCCCTCCTGTGGGGGTTGCGCAGTGAGACACAGTGAGGAAGTGGTATGCACAGTTAGATCATTACTGCCACACGTATCGGATAGAGGAGGGGGCACCCAAAGTGCTCAAAATACAAGATCCACCCTCCGACCACCCTGAACCCCCTCCCTCATACATAAAACCTGCTCCCCCATTTGAAACCCATCTAAAGAATGTATGGTTCACCGATGCATCTTCTAGAAGAGAGGGAAAGGTATGGAAATACCGAGCAGTAGCACTGCATGTTGACTCGGGGGACCGAATCATAACAGAGGGTGAGGGAAGTGCTCAGGTGGGAGAGTTAACAGCGGTATGGAGCGTGATTGTTAAAGAAGCTGAGACTACTGAACCGGTATTTATTTACACAGACTCCTATGCCGTATTCAAGGGATGTACCGAATGGCTCACATTTTGGGAACAAAACCACTGGGAAGTAAATCGGGTACCGGTGTGGCAGCGTGAAAAGTGGGAGGAAATCTTAAACATTGCAAAACAGAAGTCCTTTTTAGTAGGATGGGTTGCTGCACACCAGTCAGGAAATCACCCTGCCCACCTGCTAAACAACCAGGTGGATTCAATGACTCGTTTGATGAGAACTGCTACAGAAGGTGAGGATGAGAAATGGGAACAATTACTGAAATGGTTGCATGTAAAGCGGGGTCATTCAGGAAGCAAAGATTTGTTTAAAGAGGCAATAAGCAGAGGATGGTCTGTAACCAGGGAATTGTGCAATACCATTATTTCAGCGTGTAGTCTATGTCGTACTCGGCTGGGAGAGCACAACCCTCTTAAGGACCAACCCCTACACCTAAGGGACAACAAGGGACTATGGGACGCCTGGCAGGTGGATTATATTGGCCCTTTCCGGCTCTCCGAGGGAAAACGCTATGTATTGGTGGGGGTGGAAATAGTATCGGGCCTAACCCAAGCAGAAGCTGTATCTCGAGCAACTGCAGAAAATACGGTGAAGGGGTTAAAACGCTGGTTTAGCTGCCTGCCTAACCCCAAATCGATCCAATCAGACAATGGTAGTCACTTTACTGCCAGGGTGGTTCAGGAGTGGGCTCAAGATGAAGGAATTCAGTGGATTTTCCATACTCCATACTATCCCCAAGCAAATGGGATTGTGGAACGCACCAATGGACTTTTAAAGCAGGCCCTAAAACCCCTCGAACCAGGATGGCCGCAACGGGTGCCAGATGCAGTAATGAAGATAAACAGCCGGTGGGGAATTAATGGATGCCCATGACTTACCGCGTTCTGCCCTAAGCCTCCGTCCATACTCGCCAGGAAAAAAGAGACTAAAGACCCTGCAAACCCGCTCCATTATCCTGGGCAACCTGTTCTAGTAGACTTGCCCACCGTGGGGCAAGTACCCCTAACCCTAAAAACTCCCATCAATATTTGTTCATGGGTGGCTACTGATGCTCATGGGAAAGAATACCGCATCAATACCAGGTGGATTGTCCCTTCTTTCTAACCATCATTGTTTTGTTATGTATGTATGTGTTTTACAGAGCATTGATCCTGGACAACAGGAGACCTATGTTACTTTTAGCACTTTCAATGGTTGTAGGCATTATTGGCTAGTTATTATTTGTAATCTGCTTACATTATTATATAATTTGTGGAATCATGCCTGCTGAGTGTGGAATAAATCATTGCCAATCAATTACAATCAACAATCCAGGAAATTTTACAGGTACATTTAATGAGTTCACTTATTGGGAATCACCTCCAAAATAAAGACTAGCTGAAGGGGTCTGATCCCACAAATTAAGCATTAATGAATTGTACCTGAATATTAAATTGTATTCCCATTTAAATCCTTATAGACCTGATAAGGTAATTGTGTAACCTCAAATAGTTTTAGAAAATTTAACTTAGCAATTCTATGTACTAACAAGGTATGCCTTTAAGGAATTAAAGGTGCAGACCCAACAAGCATCTAAGATGGCGTTGCAGAATCCGGCTAGCATTGCTGAAGGAACATGGACTGTGCGGTGTGCTGAATCTAACTGAAGAAGAATGCTGCATCACCATCCACAATGCCACCACCTCTATAGAGGAGACCCATGCCATGAGGAAGAAGATCACCAACGGGAAGTGAGAACTTTTTCTTTGACTGATGGACTAGTTTGATGGATGGAACCCTGGGTCATGGGTCACATCACTGGGATCCTCAGGACTCACGGGGTGGGGAAGATGGCTTGTAAATATTAGTATTGTGGTATTATGCAAATTTTTGCTTTTAATAGCATGCCTTGCAGCAATTAGCTATATGCTCTCTCACCTTCTGTCTTCCTTTTCCCTATACCTTTTGAGATCACAACGGTCAAAGAAGAATTTGGAGTGTTTGAGTCACGGGGTGGGATGTGAGAGACGAGAAACCAGGCCTG
>JADKXW010011151.1:0-13863 GCA_017315185.1 Bubo scandiacus
CTTGGTGGGTACCTGGCATTTAGCCAAGGTCAAACCACCACAGTCTTGTTAGATAAATATGTAAGGGCTGGCCCTTCATAGCGATATACTGCTCTAGGATTCACTAAATGAATCAGGATGACTTAATCTACATAGTAAACACTGAAGAAGATTTCTGGAAGTACATGAACACAGAAAGGCTGTAACCAAAGCAGCTTTTCTACAGGCACTAGAAGAAAGAACCATGTGTGTTTCATCTTCTGGATGACTGATCCCAAAAATGTTGTTTCCTGGCTCTGACTATTTCTGAGCTAAACACAAAGCTAATGTTACAGTCTCACGTAGATGTACCTGATACCTTTCAGGCACTAGTTTATACTTTTTGGGCTCGTTATTTGCATACTCATTTACTTGGCCAAATTCAAAGGTGTGGCTTAATTCTTAGAATTGCAGATAAAGTTATATTATCTCAGATTCCCTTCTGCTCAATCTACTTTAGAACTACAGAGCCAAACTTTGAAAATGCAATAGAAACTATATTAGTAAGGATGGCTACACCTGATTATGTTACATCACATAAGATTCTGTGGGATTTAATACATTCTTCTGGATTTGCTTAGATCTAAATAATTTACAATGTGTAATTTATGCAATCTTCACTTTACTGATCACAAGGGTTAAGGACAAGATTTCATGTTGATACATATAGGCAGGGAATTGTACAGCATGCCAAAGACAGGTTTCAATTAACTGAAAGGAGTAAGACTAGGTTTATAAAGCTATTTAGATGTCTAAAACATCAAGGCATTTTTAGTAGAATTTGCAAAAGCAGCTAAGCAAGTCAACTGTCAAACTCAAGTTAACAATCTGTACAGGTTAGGAATGATGGGCCAGACCCCAGAAGAGGCTCATATGTTTGGATGCTAAATATTATGAAGCCCAAAAGTCAGGTGCCAGCTGTGGACTCAAAAAACAGAGATATATAACGCTGTGGTTGGTTGACCTTGGCTGGCCACCAGGTGCCCACCAAGCCCTTCTATCACTCCCCCTCCTCAGCAGGACAGGGGGGTAGAAAATAAGATGAAAAAGAACTCATGGGTCAAGATAAAGGCAGTTTAATAAAGCAAAAGCAAAGACGTGTGCAGAAGCAAAGGAAAACAAAAGCTTTATTCTCTATTTCCCACCAGCAGGCGATGTCCAGCCACTTCCCAGGAAGCAGGGCTTCAGTACGCATAGCAGTTGCTCTGAAAGACAAACATCGTAATAATAAATGCCCCCTTCCTCCTTTCTCTCAGCTCTTATTGCTGAGCAGACGTCATATGGTATGGAATATCCCTTTGGTCAGTTTGGGTCAGCTGTCCTGGCTATGTCCCCTCCCAAGATCTTGCCCACCCCCAGCCTACTGGTGAGGGGGGGTGTTGGAGACACGGCCTTGATGCTGTGCCAGCACTGCTCAGCAGTAGCCAAAACACTGGTGGGTTATTAACACCTTTCTAGCTACCAATGCACAGCACAGCACTGTGAGGGCTGCTATGGGGAAAGTTAACTCCATCCCAGCCAGACCCAATACACATGAGCACAAACAGAGGGAGCTACAGCCAGCCAACATGAAACACTGGCAAGAGGGATATGTCTGAAATTCTCCCTCTCTTCTGGATATAGCACCTTTCCAGGGAAGAAGTGCACCATGGCCAAAATCCCTTTCTGTATGCACATGCACTGTCATCTGGGCCACAGATACTGGCCACTCTTCCTTCAAGACAGAGAGTGGTCACCTCCCACCTTTTACAGAATAGCCTCACAGTCAGAGAACATAGCTTGGATATTGGCCTTCCTTCATCTTGAGGTCTACCAAACAAAATATTGTGTTTATTTATTTAACGTGAGTGGGGACAGTGTACTCTTTCAAATGAGATGATATTGCCTACCAGCATATTTTTTGCTCAGATGAATTCATGGTTCTGATTGACCATACCAGTGACCAAGAACTGGATTTCAGCAACAGAAATGTCACTGCTGCTTCAACTGGCTATTGAGCCTAGCACAGCCACACTAGGAACAGAGGCACTGTGTAAGCTGCACACTGTGACCATGTTGTGTGACGTAAGAGCATGCCTACCCTCCATTCTGGCACACATCCACAGACAGGCCTGAGTCAAACTATGGATGCAGACAAGAGGAGATATGAAAAAATGCTGAACAATGTCTCTCTTGTTTTGAAAGCCTGCATTGTGCTGGTGACCACATTGGATGGGTAGAATCACAGAATCATCTAGGTTGGAAAGGACCTTGAAGCTCATCTAGTCCAACCGTTAACCTAACACTGCCAGTTCCCAACTACACCAGATCCCTCAGCGCTATGTCAACCCGACTCTTAAACACCTCCAGGGATGGGGACTCCACCACCTCCCTGGGCAGCCCATTCCAACGCCTAACAACCCCTTCTGGAAAGAAATGCTTCCTAATATCCAGTCTAAACCTTCCCTGGCGCAACTTGAGGCCATTCCCTCGTCTTATCACTCATTACTTGGTTAAAGAGGCTCATCCCCAGCTCTCTGCAACCTCCTTTCAGGTAGCTGTAGAGGGCAATGAGTTCTCCTCTCAGCCTCCTTTTCTCCAAACTAAACAACCCCAGTTCCCTCAGCCGCTCCTCGTACGACACGTGCTCCAGACCCTTCACCAGCTTCGTTGCCCTTCTCTGGACACGCTCGAGTCATTCAATGGCCTTTTTGTAGTGAGGGGCCCAAAACTGAACACAGTCATCGAGGTGCGGCCTCACCAGTGCCGAGTACAGGGGTAAGATCCCTTCCCTGTCCCTGCTGGCCACGCTATTTCTGATACAAGCCAGGATGCCATTGGCCTTCTTGGCCACCTGGGCACACTGCTGGCTCATGTTCAGCCGGCTCTCAATCAACACCCCCAGGTCCCTCTCTGACTGGCAGCTCTCCAGCCACTCCTCCCCAAGCCTGTAGCGCTGCTGGGGGTTGTTGTGGCCCAAGTGCAGCACCCGGCATTTGGCCTTATTGAAGCTCCTCCAGTTGGCCTCAGCCCATCGCTCCAGCCTGTCCAGGTCTCTCTGCAGAGCCTCCCTACCCTCGAGCCGATCAACACTCCCACCCAACTTGGTGTCATCTGCAAACTGACTGAGGGTGCATTCGATCCCCTCGTCTAGATCATCAATAAAGATGTTAAACAGGAGTGGCCCCAAAACCGAGCCCTGGGGGACACCACTCGTGACCGGCTGCCAACTGGATTTAACTCCGTTCACCACAACTCTCTGGGCCCGGCCATCCAGCCAGTTTTTTACCCAGCAAAGTGTGTGCCCATCCAAGCCTCGAGCAGCCAGTTTTGCCAGGAGAATGCTGTGGGAAACGGTGTCAAAGGCCTTACTGAAGTCGAGGTAAACTACATCCACAGCCTTTCCCTCATCCAATAAGCGGGTCACCCTGTCGTAGAAGGAGATCAGGTTTGTCAAGCAGGACCTGCCTTTCATAAACCCATGCTGACTGGGCCTGATCATCTGGTTGTCCCGCATGTGTTGTGTGATGGTACTCTGGATGAGCTGCTCCATCAGCTTCCCAGGCACCGACGTCAAGCTGACAGGCCTGTAATTTCCTGGATCATCCTTCTGACCCTTCTTATAGATGGGCATCACATTGGCCAGTTTCCAATCTGTCGGGACCTCCCCACTCAGCCAGGGCTGCTGGTAAATGATGGAAAGCGGCTTGGCGAGCACCCCAGCCAGCTCCTTCAGCACCCTCGGGTGTATCCCATCCGGTCCCATAGACTTGTGTGTGTCTACATGATACAGTAGGTCACTGACTGTCTCCTGGATTGTGGGGGGGTCATTCTCCCAGTCTCTGTCCTCTGGCTGAGGAGGCTGGATTCCCTCAATACAACTAGTCTTGTTATTAAAGACTGAGGCAAAGAAGGCATTAAGGACCTCAGCCTTCTCCTCATCACTTGTTACCATGTTTCCTCCCGCATCTAGCGGGGGATGGAGACTCTCCCTGGTCTTTCTTTTGCTGTTGACATACTTATAGACACATTTCTTGTTATCCTTGATTGCTGAAGCCAGGGTAATTTCCAGCTGGGCTTTAGACCTCCTGATTTCTGCCCTGCATAGCCTCACAGCCTCTTTGTAATCACTGAGAGTGGCTAGCCCCTTCTTGCAAAGGCTGTAAACTTTCCTTTTCTCCCTGAGTTGCAACCAAAGCTCCCTGTTCAGCCAGGGGGGTCTTCTCTGTCGCCGGCTTCTCTTACAGCACCTGGGGACTGCCTGTTCCTGAGCCATTAACACTTCCTTCTTAAAGGGTTCCCAGCATTCCTGGACCCCTATACCCTTCAGGATCATTTCCCAAGGGATCCTTTCAAGCAGGTGCCTAAACAAGTCACAGTCAGCCCTTTGGAAGTCCAGGATGTCAGTCCTGCTTATCCCTCTCCTGGCCTCTCTAAGAATAGAGAACTCTATTATTTCATGATCCCTGTGCCCTAGTCGGCCTCCGACCTCCACATCCTCCACCAGTCCTTCTCTGTTCACAAAGAGGAGATCCAGCAGGGCACCTTCTCTGGTCGGTTCACTCACCAGCTGCATCAGGAAGTTGTCTCCCACACATTCCAGGAATCTCCGGGACTGGTCTCGCTCTGCTGTGCTGTATTTCCAGCAGATGTCTGGGAAGTTAAAGTCTCCCACAAGAACAAGGGCAAGCGATCGTGAAATTTCTCCTAAATGCCTATAGAATATTTCATCCACCTCTCTGTCCTGGGTGGGTGGCCTATAGTACACTCCTACTACAACATCTGCCCTGTTGGCCTTCCCCCTGATTCTAACGCAAAGACACTCTACCCTGTCTTCGCTACACTTGTGTTCAAGGCAATCATAACAGTCCCTAACATACAGCGCCACCCCACCACCTCTCCTTCCTTGTCTGTCCCTCCTAAAGAGCTTGTAGCCCTCAACAGGCGCACTCCAGTCATGGGAGACATCCCACCATGTTTCTGTAATAGCCACAACATCATCATTTTCCTGTTTCATCACGGTTTCAAGCTCCTCCTGTTTGTTACCCATGCTGCGTGCATTGGTATACGTGCACTTCAGATGGGTTTTGCCCCCTTCCCCCTTCAAATCTAGTTTAAAGCTCTGTCAATGAGCCCAGCTAACTCCTGCCCGAAGATCCTCTTCCCCCTCTGGGACAGGTGCATTCCATCTAATGCCAAAAGGTCTGGTGCCCTGTATACCAACCCATGATTGAAAAATCCAAAGCCCTGACTGTAACACCAGTCTCGGAGCCACAAGTTCATCTGTTGAGTTCTCCTGTATTCTTTTCCATCCATCCCCCCAACTGAAGGGATGGAGGAGAACACAATTTGTGCCCCCGACCCCTTAATCACTTTCCCCAAGGACCTGAAATCTCTCTTAATTGCTTTAGAGCTTCTCCTAGTAATGTCATCACTATCTATCTGAAAAACCAGGAGAGGGTAGTAGTCCTTGGGTCTCACTAGAGTTGGGAGTTTTGCCTTGAGGTGCTTCACGCGGGCCCCAGGGAGGCAGCAGATTTCCATATGAAACGGGTCCAGTCTGCATATGGGGCCTTCGGTACCCCTCAGAATGGAATCACCTACCACAATGACTCTTCTGGGGTTCTTTTTAGAACTGGTTTTAATACCTGGTCTAGAATGACCCAGCCTTGGTGGACCTTGGTCTTCCTCCTTGTTTGTCTCATTTCCTTCCTCCTTCTCTTCCTCACTCAAAACTTCCAGGGACCCAAATCTATTGTGAAGGGACACCATGGAGGGTGAGGGAGGTTGGGAGAGGATTTTCCTGCCTCCCCGAGCAGGGACCTGTTTCCAGCCTCCCCCATCTCTTAGGTCCCCTCCTTCTGCCTGGTAGCAAGAGGTTGAGGGATTACCTTCCTCCTTTGGAGCCTCCACTTGCTCCTGTTGCTTTAGGGGTGCTAGGGCGTTACTCCACCAATCAAGTTCCCTTTCACACTCCCTAATACTTCTTAATCTCTTGACCTCTTCTCTGAGTTCCACCACCAGGCTGAGCAGGTCATCCAGCTGATCACAGCACACACAGGTGTTATCACTGGTGCCTTCCGACAGGACTGACAGGCTCAGACACTCCGTGCAGCCCGGGACCTGGACCGCTGCATGTTTGCGTGGCAGCTCCGTCTGGGCCACCACGTTCTTTCTGGTGGTGGTTCTGACCCGAGTGGAGACCATGGTTCAGTTTACTCATGGAGGACGATAAGAGAAACTAGCTCAGATAGGCTCTAGAGCCCGGAGACAGACCGCGCCCTGTCTGCTCGCCCTGCCTGCACGAACTGCACCGCAAACTGACGCGCCCCACCCTTCTGACGCCCCATGCCCTGTTTGCCCGCCCTGTTCGCCGCCCTCCTCGTCGCTCGCGCTCCCAGGGGGCTGCTCTTGTACGTGAGGGGCGTAGGGTGTCACTCCAGTCTCCGCCCACTCTGACTCACCGCCGCCCTCGTTAGCGGCAGCTCACTCTTCCCGCTGGGGGGAGGCGACTTGAGGCTCTCCCTCTTCCCTGGGCTTCTGCCTTCACGGCTTGCGGTTTTGCCGTGGGTTTTTGATGCTTTCGGGAGGGTCCCCCGCCGCTGTCCTCCTCCTCGGAGCCCCTCTCCTCAGCAACTGAAGTTCCTGACACTTGGCAAAAATAAAAGTGAGCGTGTGCACAACTGCTTACAGGATCCAGACCTTACAAGTAAAACATCCTGAAATGTGCTAGAGCTTCTATTCTTTTTAAGGATCAGGACTAGGCAATCTCTGTTAATTAAGTGTATATCCTTTCCCTCGTAAATTTATCATTTGTTAACATCATACCAGTGTTTTATCAAAGTAAGAGTAGGACATGCAGTCAAACCTTAGGTAATTTATACAAAACAGCTCTACAGTTTGTTGTCACATTTGGCCATAAAAGGGAAATTCTTATATCTGGGGATTCTTAGTGCAACATTGTACCGGGTCTGGCTGAGCCAGAATTGGTTTTCCCCTGTAGCAGCCCTCATGGTGCTGTGTTTTATGTTGGGAGCTGGCAGGGTGTTGATGTTGTGGCTACTGCTGAGTAGTGCTTACACAGTGTGAGAGATGAGAAACCAGGCCTGTGAGAAACTAAGAAAAACAGCCTGAGAAAGCAAAAGTTGAGGCTGATCAAAGAAATGCCTCAAACACTCGCAAGACAAAACTATGAGTCACAGGGTGCATTCTGTGGAGGTCGAAGCTGATAAGGCTGCCCCAATAACACAAGATGGGGCTGGAGGAGGGAGCCCTGTGGAGACAGGACGGCTCTGCTCTGGGGCACCTGGCCAAAACCTCAAGGGCCATCTGTCCGGTGAATGACCTTTGCTTCATTATCCACAAAATGCATATTAAAGTTAACACCCCACAATATGCTAACGAGGGCTAACATGATCATGCTAATTACATCATCCCATGAAACACCTTACCCCTCCCCGTACATGGGATACGTAGGTATGTGGGTCGACCTAGGGGATGGACCCAAGGAAAGGGGGTATAAATCAAGAAGGGGGGGGGGGGCTCGGGGCCGGAGAGAGAGTGCAGTGAAGCGAAGAAGACGGATTCCAGCGAAAAAGACGGATGTCTCCGGTGCCTCCTGGAACCCTCGTCGGCAGGATCAGCGCAGAAACCCAGACCGGTGATCTGTATTTCCCCATTCCCTCTATCTCCCTCTTTTCCCTTTCCTATTAAGAAATGTAAGGCATATTATATTGCTTGCCACAACTTGCTATATACTTAGCCAACTATCGTGTGTTCAATTAGTACATTGTGGGTAGGTAATAAATGTTTGGACTTGGAGACTTGTTGTCCGCTCCATTGGGGATTTGCGAATCTGACTCACTTGTCCCCCTCGTCTGAGCGGGACGTGACATTTAAATTGGCGTAGTCGGCAGGATCCCCTTCGGTGTCGGAAAGTCTTATGAGATACTGGTTCTCTATCCGATAAACTCGGACAGGGAGAACTGGGAATTGGCCCCTCAGCTCTATGCTGGGAAAGGGTCGGAGGGATACCGATTCTCTATCCGATTAGGACAGGGAGAATCGGGAAGTGACCTCTCAGCTCTAAGCCAGGAGAGGTCCGAGCAGTGGCAAGCCATGACTGGCCAGGAAATGTCGGTGCTTGACTGCTCCCCTATTTTTGAGAAACTGAAGGAGTATAAGGCTTGTCCTCCTCCTTTAATAGAGGTTTGGGCCCATGATAATTGGCATAATCCAGAAGCAGTGGCAAGCTATATCAGTGCACTTGCGGGGCTGCGAGGGTCGCGACCAGGCAAAGGAAAAGCTGTAGTGTGCGCTGTGTTAGGGGCAGCACTGACTGCAGCCCAAAAAGATAAACATGTTAAGAAACAATTAGAAGGGGAAATGATCAAATCCTTACAAGATCTGGTAAAAGCTCTCCAGGATCAATTGGTTGAGGAACGTAAAGTTACTGAACAAAAAGCTAAACTCTGGCAAGAGCAAACTGAAGCTTTGAAAAGCCAATTAGCTGATGAGCGTAACACCTCTCAGCGATTTCACACGGCTCTGTTAGATGCCTTGGATCGAGAAAAAATCTCACGGTCCGAAAAAGAGGGGAATGAACAAGAAACCTGCAACCGGACAGATCTCAGCTCTGTTCCGGATAGTGAACAGGGAGTTACGAGTCTGGCAAAAGCAGCCAGACCCTTGTACCCAACAAAGGATTTAGAGATAAGCCGAGAAATTTTTTACCCCGAAAATGAGGGGGCAAATTTAAGACCATTAATTAAAACGGAGACCACCGAGGGTCAGGGTGGAAGAGCTCCGCAGGTCACCATTCGAACTACACCATATCCAGCAACTGAGCTTGCGAAAATTCAGGAGAAATATACCAGACGGGCTCAGGAAACTGAGACTGAATACGTGTGGAGGGTATCTTTGACTGGTGGCGACCGAATTATGTTATCAGAAGAGGAGGCCCAGGGGTACTGGGGGCCAGGGGTATTCTTAGTTACTGACGACCAGAGAGAGCCGTGGTCGTTAACTCAACGAGCTGCTTATTGGGCTGGGGGTCTGGACCCCTTGGAAAGGGGGGATCCAGTATGTATTGAAACCCCAACCGTAAATCATTTGACTGAAAGTCTGCAGAAGGCTGCTTGTCTCCAATTAATGCATGACAGGCGTTTGGTTCCACAGCAGCCCTCCCCGATGCTATTAATTGCTAACCCTGATCAGATGACTCCCCTAATTCGGGGCTTGCCGGACTCTTTGAAATCACATGCAGTACAATTACAAGATCGTTTGCGGAATGCATTAGCCCCACGAGGGGGGAGACGGGCGGGGGGAGAAGCCATGACCTGGGGAGAGATAGCTCAGGACTTAATAAATTATGGCCGGAGAATGGGCCTTACCGGGGGAACGGGTAAACATAAGCCCTCGGTACGCAGAGTGGAACAGCAGGAACATCCGCCTCCTTCCCCTCCGCAAGTTTTAAGAGCAAAGAGAAACCTCTTGTGGACTGAGGGAATTGGACAGGGGATTCCCCGAGAGTTAATGGATGGTATGCCTACTACAGTTTTAGAAAAGCTCATTCGAGCCTGGAAAGACAAAAGAAAGCTGCCCCCCCCTTCTGAGCAAACCTTTCAGGCAAAGGGAGGGACAGAACTGAAAACTAACGAGATGGTGGTAATTGCTTCTCAAACACCAACTGCCCCTGAAGAGGACTTGATTGATTTAGGGTCGGGAAACTGGATGCGCCATCCCCAGTAAGTGAGCCGGGGGATGGCGGGTGGGTCCACTTAAGGAGGCTCACAGAGAATACTAAAGGAGACTTGTTGATTACCTTTCCGCTCGGTCCCTTTAAAACTCCAGTTACATTTCTAGTAGATACGGGTGCTCAGATTTCAGCACTCCAAACTGAGGTTGCTGAGCGGAATGGCATAATTGCTGACAAAAAGCAGATTTGGGTTACAGATGTTTTCGGGGACTCTAAGCCACAGCCGACTGCTCGGGTGAAATGCTGGTTACCTGGGAATGAAACTGCCACAGAGGCTATTATGATCCTGGGAAATTTCCCCACAAATATCCTGGGACTTGACCTATTGAAGGGACAAGCCTGGGTGGATTCAAAAGGAAGGGAATGGAAATTTGGGTCCCCAACTGCCTCTATAAGACTTTTACAGCAAGCGCCTGCACTTCCTCCTTCAAAAACTGTTAATGTGAAACCTTACGCCTTACCGTTAGGTGCAAGGGAGGGCATCACTCCGGTAATAGCTGAGCTGCGGGAGCAAGGGATAATCATTCCAACTCACTCACCCTATAATTCCCCAGTGTGGCCAGTCCGTAAACCTAACGGAAAGTGGCGACTGACAATTGACTATCGGCGATTAAATGCCAATACAGGTCCTCTAACAGCTGCAGTACCTAACATAGCTGAATTGATTGCAACCATACAGGAACAAGCCCACCAGATCTTAGCAACTATTGATGTGAAAGATATGTTCTTTATGGTCCCCATACAGGAGGCAGACAGAGATGGCTTTGCCTTTACATGGGAAGGCGTGCAATTTACTTTTACACGTCTCCCCCAGGGATACTGCCATTCACCGACCATCACTCATTATGCACTAGCACAGGAGCTTGCTCAAATCCCTCCAAGGGAAGGGGTCAGGATATATCAATATATTGACGATGTTCTGATTGGTGGCTCTGATGCTGCTGCAGTGGGACAGACCCAGACAGAGATAATCACCCACCTAGAAAATTTAGGGCTCCAAATTCCAGCTGAAAAGGTACAACTCCCATCCTCTGAGGTAAAGTTTCTGGGTATTTGGTGGCGGGGAGGAACAGTGTGTATTCCCCCAGAAACTTTAACTACCCTGGAAGAAGTAAAGAGCCCTGAAAACAAGAAGGAGCTGCAACATGCCTTAGGCTTGCTGGTATTTTGGAGGAAACATATCCCTGATTTTTCCATCATAGCTCGTCCTTTATATGATTTGACACGCAAAAGGGCTATTTGGGACTGGACTCCTGTCCATGAAGAAGCCTTAAAGCTGTTAATCTTTGAGGCTGGAGTATATCAGGCTTTAGGGCCAATACATCCAACAGATCCATTCCAAATTGAGTGGGGTTTTGCAATTCATGGACTATCCATACATATGTGGCAACGTGGGCCGGAGGGTACCACCCGCCCTATAGGGTTTCATTCGTGCAGTTTCAAAGATGCAGAAAAGCGTTACTCGATCTGGGAGAAGGGTCTTTTTGTGGTTAGTTTAGCTTTGCAGGAAGCTGAAAAAATCATAAGGCAGCAACTAATCATTCTACGAGGACCCTTTAAGGTCCTGAAACCAGTACTGGCTGGAACCCCCCCTCCTGTGGGGGTTGTGCAGCGAGACACAGTGAGGAAGTGGTATGCACAGTTAGATCATTACTGCCACACGTATCGGATAGAGGAGGGGGCACCCAAAGTGCTCAAAATACAAGATCCACCCTCCGACCACCCTGAACCCCCCCCCTCATACATAAAACCTGCTCCCCCATTTGAAACCCATCTAAAAAATGTATGGTTCACCGATGCATCTTCTAGAAGAGAGGGAAAGGTATGGAAATACCGAGCAGTAGCACTGCATGTTGGCTCGGGGGACCGAATCATAACAGAGGGTGAGGGAAGTGCTCAGGTGGGAGAGTTAACAGCGGTATGGAGCGTGATTGTTAAAGAAGCTGAGACTACTGAACCAGTATTTATTTACACAGACTCCTATGCCGTATTCAAGGGATGTACCGAATGGCTCACATTTTGGGAACAAAACCACTGGGAAGTAAATCGGGTACCGGTGTGGCAGCGTGAAAAGTGGCAGGAAATCTTAAACATTGCAAAACGGAAGTCCTTTTTAGTAGGATGGGTTGCTGCACACCAGTCAGGAAATCACCCTGCCCACCTGCTAAACAACCAGGTGGATTCAATGACTCGTTTGATGAGAACTGCTACAGAAGGTGAGGAGGAGAAATGGGAACACTTACTGGAATGGTTGCATGTAAAGCGGGGTCATTCAGGAAGCAAAGATTTGTTTAAAGAGGCAATAAGCAGAGGATGGTCTGTAACCAGGGAATTGTGCAATACCATTATTTCAGCGTGTAGTCTATGTCGTACTCGGCTGGGAGAGCACAACCCTCTTAAGGACCAACCCCTACACCTAAGGGACAACAAGGGACTATGGGACGCCTGGCAGGTGGATTACATTGGCCCTTTCCGGCTCTCCGAGGGAAAACGCTATGTATTGGTGGGGGTGGAAATAGTATCAGGCCTAACCCAAGCAGAAGCTGTATCTCGAGCAACTGCAGAAAATACGGTGAAGGGGTTAAAACGCTGGTTTAGCTGCCTGCCTAAGCCCAAATCGATCCAATCAGACAATGGTAGTCACTTTACTGCCGGGGTGGTTCAGGAGTGGGCTCAAGATGAAGGAACCCAGTGGATTTTTCATACTCCATACTATCCCCAAGCAAATGGCATTGTGGAACGCACCAACGGACTTTTAAAGCAGGCCCTAAAACCCCTCGAACCAGGATGGCCACAACGGGTGCCAGATGCAGTAATGAAGATAAACAGCCGGTGGGGAATTAATGGATGCCCACGACTTACCGCGTTCTGTCCTAAGCCTCCGTCCATACTCGCCAGGAAAAAAGAGACTAAAGACCCTACAAACCCGCTCCATTATCCTGGGCAACCTGTTCTAGTAGACTTGCCCACCGTGGGGCAAGTACCCCTAACCCTAAAAACTCCCATCAATATTTGTTCATGGGTGGCTACTGATGCCCATGGGAAAGAATACCGCATCAATACCAGGTGGATTGTCCCTTCTTTCTAACCATCATTGTTTTGTTATGTATGTATGTGTTTTACAGAGCATTGATCCTGGACAACAGGAGACCTATGTTACTTTTAGCACTTTCAATGGTTGTAGGCATTATTGGCTAGTTATTATTTGTAATCTGCTTACATTATTATATAATTTGTGGAATCATACCTGCTGAGGATGGAATAAATCATTGCCAATCAATTACAATCAACAATCCAGGAAATTTTACAGGTACATTTAATGAGTTCATTTATCGGGAATCACCTCCAAAATAAAGGCTAGCTCATATAACTGTATGTGGTCCTTACAACACCACATCCATCCACAGCAAGATGAAGTAATCAAAGAGTAGCTGAAGGGGTCTGATCCCACAAATTAAGCATTAATGAATTGTACCTGAATATTAAATTGTATTCCCATTTAAATCCTTATAGACCTGATAATGTAATTGTGTAACCTCAAATAGTTTTAGAAAATTTAACTTAGCAATTCTATGGACTAACAAGGTATGCCTTTAAGGAATTAAAGGTGCAGACCCAACAAGCATCTAAGATGGCGTTGCAGAATCCGGCTAGCATTGCTGAAGGAACATGGACTGTGCGGTGTGCTGAATCTAACTGAAGGAGAATGCTGCACCACCATCCACAATGCCACCACCTCTATAGAGGAGACCCATGCCATGAGGAAGAAGATCACCAACGGGAAGTGAGAACTTTTTCTTTGACTGATGGACTAGTTTGATGGATGGAACCCTGGGTCATGGGTCACATCACTGGGATCCTCAGGACTCACGGGGTGGGGAAGATGGCTTGTAAATATTAGTATTGTGATATTATGCAAATGTTTGCTTTTAATAGCATGCCTTGCAGCAATTAGCTATATGCTCTCTCACCTTCTGTTTTCCTTTTCCCTATACCTTTTGAGATCACAACGGTCAAAGAAGAATGTGGAGTGTTTGAGTCACAGGGTGGGATGTGAGAGACGAGAAACCAGGCCTGTGAGAAACTAAGAAAAACAGCCTGAGAAAGCA
>JADKXW010011165.1:0-17252 GCA_017315185.1 Bubo scandiacus
TGCCTTTGTCTTTCGGCATGCACGTTAGGTGGACTGATCCCCTGTGCATCCAGCGCTGCAATAAAGAATGCCTGCCTGCTAAAACTTCAAACTAAGTCTTAGGGGGTTCCTTTGAGACTGAATTTACGGTAACAGCAGGCACCCCATAGCTCGGTCCTTGCTAGTCAGAAAGAGGAGAAGAAAAAAAAGATCTCAAACCTGCTGCTTTCATGTGTATGTATCAGGGATTTTCACAGGCGTACTTTTCTACTGTGCTTTGATCTTTCCCACAGCAGGGCAGGAGTCTCAAGGATGTTTGATAAGGTGCCTCTGAGTATCGCAGGCCTATGTTACCTAAACGCAGACATTCTACCCATCAAGCACACAAAGCTAAACAACAATTAGTGTGATATATGTGGTTTTTAGCATGCCAGCTGCAAGTCACTTGAGTGTGTTTACAATTCTCCTTGCCTATCTTCTGTTGTATTCCCACAACATCTTAATTGCTACTCCCATATAGAGGAATTAGCAATGTAGTAGCTTGTCTGACAGCCTGATCCAGGTCTGAATGGTGCAGCTGATTTCATGTGTTGTAGTCTGCAGTCTGGTCTCCTCCTCTGCGGCACTGGGACTAATAAAGTCCATTCATGTCTAGGAGTTGATACACAGCTTTACCGGGTGGTCTTGTGGCTTTGCCCTTGACAGCCTTCCTGAGATGGCAGGCTCAGTACTGTTTCACTTCCTTTTTCTTCAATCTTTGAAGCCACAATGTTTTGTTCCCTTCTGAGAAGCAGTTGCTGGCTAGTGACAAAACCAGTTATCTGGCTTAGTGGAGTGGTTTTGGATATAATGCCAATGTTGAGAGAGATGGTGAGATGTGCTGAGAAGAACCTGACAAATGTCAGGCAGAATGACATACAGCTTTTATTTACAAGGTATGTCTGGAGTTGCCCAGCATGATTCACTTCCCCATAGCCTAGCATCTGCTTGCTGTGTTTCATGAAGTCTGGTTGCACCTGGGTAATCTCCTTTGTACAGCTTTGGCTTTAGCTGTGTGTTGAATTCCTGTTTGCCAGTAGGGTTGGTTCATCTATTGATTTCAACATAATGTTGAAAGGGGTCCTTTGCACAGCAAAAGGTACTTTCCTAAAGTACTTGAAACTGGCTCTTCCTCACCCCAGACTCAGTAGCTGCCAGGAGGAATAGCTAAACTGTGTCATCCTCACCTTATGACACCTTTCTTTTAAGGTAACACTTGCAGCTGGAATCCGCAATGGAAACTGAGGCAAAGAGTAAGATCTCAGTTGGGGAATGATGCGTGTGAATGTTAGTTCTGTTCCAAGTTGTGCTTTGAGCACTGTCTGCTGCTGATGGGGGTGTACCAGATAACTTCATGTTTTTGAAGAATTATCGGGCATTTCAGTCTATGAGTTGGAGAAGTTTGGAAAGAAAGGGCAACTCTGATTCTTTGCCGTGTATAATGTCAAAGGAGGACTTAAATTCAGTTATTCAAAGAATTATGCTGTGGTGTCTTAAGAAAGATCTTGTGATGTACTTCTAATCTAGCAAAAGAACCAGTTATGTTATTGAACACACCTGGAGCAGGGTTTTAGCTAACAGCTAATTCTATCTTAAAAACAGGTCTTTTCTCAAGACAGGCCTGCTCTGTGTTAAAAGCTGGCTAGGCACTTCAGTGTTTAACATCTTGGCCATGTAGGATTTGCATCCAAATTTTAAAAGCTGTTAGTAAACTTATGTGGGCAGTGGATGAGGACTATTGTTAGCATTGTTTTCCTGTGTGTATCTGAAAATATCTTCCTAATGTTACCATTTATTGTATACCTGTATTATTATCTGTGCATTACCCAGTGTATCTAGACAAGTGCCATGGTGGCTAACTGACTGTGTACCCAATATGATAGTATCCCTTTTTAGAGCAACAGGGATTAAATTGAAGAGGATCAGTGTGGTATTTCCAGTAGGAAGGGCTATTAATGCCAGGGGAAGCAGGGTGTGCTCCATGGGACTGGGACAGAGCAGCCTCTGAGCACTGTGATCTGCCTTCCTGATCAACCTGGATTGTTCTTGGCTCTGTTTTTTCTTCTTCATTTTGTCATTTAGATTGTCAGGCCCTGGGCTAAGTTATTTGCTTGGTCAGTTCTCAGAGCTATAAAATAAGTTTGCTTATCTATCTTGGGAACAGGATAAACAAGTGTCTGCAACATGTCCCATAATCTAGAGATAAGACGCTGTAGAACTACATAGGCTTATGCTGTGCTACATGTATAAAGTTGTTAAAGCTGTTTTAAAATGTTTTTCAGGTTCTAAATGGCTTCTAAGAAGTTGGGATCTGACTCTCATGGTAAGTGATATTTGGCATCCCTGTCTCTTCAATAGGATGAATCCTACTATTGCTGCTGACTAATGTTCCAGCCTAGACAGTCCATAGAGATTAATCTGTTTAGCCTCTGAGTAGTTATTTTGTTAGGAATGAAGTGCTTTGACTTCCTTCTTGCATAGTTGCTGATGCTGTGCCTGTTCTCTGGTTAAACTGAAATTCAGCCTGTGACTGTTCCCCACTCCTTCATGGCAGAATAATACCTTCCCCTTCCCCCACTTCCCCCTTCAAAATCAAAGCTGAACTGCAGTTATGATACTGATCTGATGTTTGCTGAAGTGGACACTAGATCTGTAGCTCCTCTCTATGGAAGTCACGTGAGAAGTTGGATTGAAAGTGAAGCTTTTAATATATCATTGAACTATGCTTGCTTTTTGCTCAGCAGTGATTTTTTTTTTTTTTTCCTAAATTGGACTAATCTGGTTCAGTAGGCAAGTGAAGAAGAGAATATCTTCTACGTTTGAGATGTGTAATGTCATGCAGATGATTGATATCATAAAAATTATTTGCCTCTATATGTGCTTATCTTTTAGAAAATGAGGTGTAATTTGGGAGGATAAATATTTCTGTGGAACATTAAAGTTTAGTTTGTTGTATGTAATGTAGCTTCTTCAAATCAGTAATCATTCAAGGCAGTACTGGGAGGTTCATGAGAAATTTCTAACATGATTTTTCATGCTATAGAAACTTTTGGTTTTGGAAACTCAGCCTTGATCTTCCTGGATAATCTTTCAGATAAGAGGGTCCTTGGGAATTAAATTTTTCCTTGAGCTTTTTATTCAGTCTTGCAAGTGTAAAGTTGAAGTACAGAATAAGAAATACCTCATTTAAATACATGGATTAAGGATTAATAAAAATGGCCTATCAAAACTTAATTTTTAGATGGTCTCCTTTGCTGTAGTGTTTTGCTGAATGACTGGATACCAAGTAAAAATGGACTCCAAATTAAATGTAAAAATAAATATAGTTTATTATGTACAATATAATAAAAGAGAATAGCATACAATATAATAAGAGGAAACAGTACTAGCCAGCGATGCATCAATTCATTACTGCAAAGCATTATAGTGATTAAGAAAAGGATACATCACCAATTACCACCTTAATAACATCATCTGGGCCCACACTTCGGCTGGGAAGCCCCGTCGCAGCCGGTGCCAGAAGCCTTTTGGTAACTGGGAAGGTCCTATGTCCACCCATAGGTGAGGCTTCTGACCCAGTCCCGGAGCTTCCCTGCCTTTATACTCGGTAACAAACAACTCGCGTACCTAGCGTATGTAAGCTCTTAAATTTGTGCCAAATGCAAGCGTGCACTGTCTCATCATTCGTAAGGTCTGCACACGCCCGGGATGTTGGCCAGACATCCCAGCGCGGTCGAGTTACTGTCACAACACAGCCGCACACAATATATTATTGTCCGGATGGTCCTGCTCGCATCCTATCTGTCCTGGGCAGAAAGCCCAGGACTAATACCATCTGTTGAATGCAATTTATATTTGTCCTTGAGCTCACTGCTCAAGTCAAGCAGTTACTAATTATATACTTGATTGGAGGCTTTTTCATAAGCAGTGATCAATCATTGCTCAATAAATTTCTGCTACATGTGGCCCAGTGATCCTACTGCAAGACAATTAATTTCTTTATTAGGTGGCTGCCAGCTCTTCAGCAGTTGTTTTCTTGTATCTATGAACACTCTGAACTGCTTGTCTTTTGAGTCTGTTTTTATTTTTCTCTTCTGCTTCCTAAACCAGACTAGCAAAGACACTGCTCAGAGCTAGAATTCAACCTGTCTTAAATAGTTCTCAAAACAGTACAGTGTGGTGGAACATGCTTCTGGCTTCAAAATAACAAAATCAAAACAAAGGGTGCTGTAAGCTGGCTAGTTGTCTACCCTTTTGTGTACCCTCTGTTTCTAATGACACCAGCGACACTGTCACGGTACTGTTTCTGAGGAGTAGTGGAGCAGCTTCCTTGGCTTATTATGCCTTAAGAAATCAGCAGGGCAATTTTTTCAGTTTTCTCCAGGGTTGTTAAGAATTTATCCCACTAAATGAATTTTGGCTTACTGTAAAGCATCTAGCCCAACGGCTACCTTTGGCTCAGTGTCTCTGGCAGGCTGATGAAATTGGTCAACATAATTGATGCATCTCTTGTACTTATTGTTGAGCTGCTTATTGGAGGTTAGAGGACTGTTGTTGAACCACAGAATGGTTGAGGTTGGAAGGGACCTCTGGAGATCATCATGTCCAAACCCTCTGCTCAAGCAGAGCTGCCTAGAGCAGATTGCTCAGGACCATGTTCAGATGGAGATGAAGATGGGAACATAAGGTATGGATGGAGAGGAAGGAACTCTTTTCCTGTCTTGAAGGGTATTCTTAGCATACACCTATAACTATGTCTAAGCATGTAACTTCAGATGCTCTCCTGTCATTTGAATAATTGGAAGTTCAAGCTTAAGTTGTAGTAATTAGTAGCATCTAGAAATACAGCTCTCATCTGTTGTGAAAAAGGTGTGGGTTATACCAAGTGCTGTATGTTAATATTGCTGTTGTATTGTCACTGTCACTATACAAATTGAAAGCTTTTCACTCCAATTTCTGAAAATTACATAAGTGTGGTTTGACCACAAAAACTAAGTTCCACTTGGTTTCAAAACTGTTCCCCATTCATAACTGGTAACTGGTTTTATCTGATATGTTTCCATTTTGCTACCAAACTGGAGGACACTTCTATGACTTGGCCAGTGATTTCTGCATTACACTGAAGCGGAGAGAGATCTTACTCTCATAGTAGATCCTTGGGCCAGGAATATATAGTACATGGTGTCAGAGATCAGACTGACAGGTACAGTTTTGCCAGGGCTATTCTCAGAACTTTCTCAATATGCTTTTAACTGCTAAAAGGATGAAGTGGCTAACAGCCATGTCAAATAACAGTTTAAAAAAAACCTTTAATTGCTTCACTTGAACATGTGACTACTGAAAGTGGCTTGCGTAATACTTTCTATACGTAGGTTTTGCTTATTGCTTTAGAATTTGCCTTTTAAAACAATTTGCACCCTTACCCATCAGTGTTTTCAGGCAGAAGGGTCATCTGTTTACAAAAATAAAAGTATTCTTGGCTTTCTGGATCAGGTTTTAACTTCACTAGACTAGTACTGTTCTGATTGGGCTGGAACAAAGTGCATTAATGTTTTGTTTCAGAAAGACTTTTTACCATCAAATGTCCTAAAAACACTTAGTGTGTTTCTTAATGTGTGCTTGCAGGTTTTGTAGCAGAGTCGTATTCAAGATGAAGTTATAGCAATGGTCATTATTAAAAAAATCAATATACTGGGAAGAAACTAGAAGGTTTTTATTCCTTAGTCTAGCTGCTGAAGTTAAACTGGCAGCTGTCAGTGCAGCCCATCAAGTCTAGGTGTGTTTAGGTTTTTTTACTGTACCACAGAACAAAGGGTGTTGCTATGTAAATACCACAATGTGTGCTTGTACCCTCTGTGACTAATATCTATTTTAAGCAAACAAGAAGGCTGTGCAAGGGGAGGTGTCTACCATTTACTGTGTCAGTAGGTCTAATAAGACAAGTATTTGCACACTGAGCAATTTGGGCTGTGAGATCTGTGCAGAGAGGTAATCCTACTTCGCTTGGATCATCCTGCTTAGAGCAGGACTTGTGCCAGTGGGACTAAGCAGGGCATAGTAGCAGCAGTCACGCTGGCCCCTCAGCAGTCAGGAGATCTGGTTGTCTCAGATAACCTAGCCATGATGTACCACTCTCAGTGTAAAGGCTGCCACAGTTGCTGTCTGCATAAGAAAACACTTTGGCATATCCAGGTTCTCAAATTGCCAGCTCAAATACTATTTGGATGCTGTGTTGCAAATAATGGTGTTGGTGGCCAGTGAGGTGCCAGCTGGATGCAGTGCTGTGTAATGCTTGAAAATATGTGCTTCTCAGTAAGGATCGGTGAAAATGCTATTATATTCTGCCTGGAGCACTTTTTCATCCTGGTGGTGCAGGTGGGATGTAGGTTATTCAGCCTGATGGTTTCAAAGCTGCAGGAAATACCACCTGTGTCCTAACAGGACTCTGAGACCAGCCAGTGTGGTGCATAGTATGAGAGTCCAAGTGATGACAGCACATAAACATTTAACTCAAAATTAACAGGATGATCCTATTTTCAAAAGCTGCTCCTCCTTTTGGAGCCTGTGACTGCCTTGTTGTAGATGAGTCAACAGTGAAGGAACACAAACAGTACTTAAACTGTCATCTGGTATGAAAATGGGTCAGATAAAAATGGCAAGTCACAGCTCACTGAGAAAGAGGTTAGTCACTGAACATCTTAATGTTGCCACTAATGCTTTGAGTATTGTGGATCCAAAAAGACAAAGTTACAAATGAGTGCTTCAGATTGTTGTACACAGCCAGAAACCTTGCCTGTAATTCCAAAAGCTTAGACCAGTGATCCAGGAAACCCCTTTCAGTTAATCGAGAAACTGAGCACAATTTATATTGTGTGTTTTCTAATACGTCTTCACAGCAGCTCAAGGAAAACAAACCTATAGTCTGGCTTCTTGGAGGTGGTTGAGCTCTAAGTGATTCTGCCTCATGAGTTTGTGGGATGCCTGAAGAAAGAGTTTCATCCTAAAATACTTTTTAAATACCACCTATAAGTGATAGATATAAAGGACAGATGGAGAACCATGACATAAATCTGAGGCCTCTCATTGGAGTGGTCACAAATTGGATAATTGATTAAGTTAGATTGCCTTGTTACAAAAATCAGAATTGTTATGCTAAATAGTCTTAAGCTATTTCACTGTGTTTTGGTGTCGTGGTTTAACCCCATCCAGCAACTAAGCACCATGCAGCCGCTCACTCCCTCCTCCCCACTCCCAGTGGGAGGGGGAGGAGAATCGAAAAAGTAAAACTTGCAGGTTGAGATAAGAACAGTTTAATAACTAAAATAAAATATAATAATAACAATAATACTAATAAAACATAATAATAGTAATGAAAAGAAATATAACAAAAAGAAGGAGAAATAAAACCCAAGAAAAGACAAGTGATGTACAGTGCACTTGCTCACCACCTGCAGACCGATGCTTGAGCAGCGATCTGCCCCTCCTGGCCAGCTCCCCCCAGTTGATATACTTAGCATGACATTCTATGGTATGGAATATTCCATTGGCCAATTTGGGTCTGTTGCTCTGACTGTGCTCCCTCCCAGCTTCTTGTGCACCTGCACACTAGCAGGATATGGGAAGTTGAAAAGTCCTTGTCATGCAGTTCAACAATGCCAGGTGCAAGGTCCTGCACATGGGTCGGGGCAATCCCATGCATAAATACAGACTGGGCAATGAGTAGATTGAGAGCAGCCCTGTGGAGAAGGACTTGGGGGTATTAGTGGATGGAAAACTGACTGTGAGCCAGCAATGTGCACTCGCAGTCCAGAAAGCCAACTGTATCCTGGGCTGCATCAAGAGAAGTGTGGCCAGCAGGTCGAGGGAGGGGATTCTCCCCCTCTACTCTGCTCTCATGAGACCCCACCTACAGTACTGTGTCCAGCTCTGGGGCCCCCAATGTAAGAAGGACATGGACCTGTTGGAGCGGGTCCAGAGGAGGGCCACAAAGATGATCAGGGGGCTGGAGCACCTCCCTTATGAGGACAGGCTGAGAGACTTGGGGTTGCTCAGCCTAGAGAAGAAGGCTCTGGGGACACCTTATACCGGCCTATATATCAAGAAACAGGAAAAGGGATGGTGATTAATCAGAATATATTGGAAAACATGAAACCTGAGCATAACATAAATGGTATAGAATAATGGGTGGATACTGTCCTGGTTTTAGCTGGGATAGAGTTAATTTTTCCTTTCAGTAGTTAGAATAGTGCTGTGTTTTGGATTCAGTATGGGATTTGGTATGAGAAGAATGTTGATAATACACTGATGTTTTCAGTTATTGCTAAGAAACATAGAATCATAGAATGGTTTGGGTTGGAAGGGACCTTAACAATCATCTAGTTCCAACCCCCCTGCCATGGGCAGGGACACCTTCCACTAGATCAGGTTCCTCAAAGCCCCGTCCAACTGCCAGGGAGGGGGCAGCCACAACTTCTCTGGGCAACCTGTGCCAATGTCTCACCACCTCACAGGAAAGAATGTCTTCCTTATAGCTAATCTAAGTCTACCCTCTTTCAGTTTTAAACCGTTACCCCTCATCCTATTATTACACTCCCTGATAAAGTCCCTCCTTACATTTCCTGTAGGCCCCCTTTAAGTCATGGGCCCAGTGAGCCATAAATTGTTCCCCTTATATTGTCAGTCCAGATCCACTTGATCCACCTTAATCTTAGCAGCTTGATCCACCTGTTGGTTGTTTTGCTGTTCTTCAGTGACCCGACTCTTGGGTACATGAGTGTCTACATGGCGTACTTTCACAACCAGATTCTTTACCCGAGCAGCACTATCTTGCCATAATTCAGCAGCCCAGACGGGTTTGCCTCTGTGCTGCCAGTTGCTCCGTTTCCACTGCTGTAACCACCCCCACAGCGCGTTTGCCACCATCCATGAGTCAGTGTAGAGGTAGAGCACTGGCCACTTTTCTCGCTCAGCGATATCCAAGGCCAGCTGGATGGCTTTCATCTCTGCGAACTGACTCGACTCACCTTCTCCTTCAGCAGCTACAGTAACCCGTCGTGTGGGGCTCCATACAGCTGCTTTCCACCTTCGATGTTTCCCAACAATGCGACAGGACCCATTGGTAAACAGGACATATCGCTTCTCATTATCTGGTAGCTTATTATATGGTGGGGCCTCTTCAGCACACGTTACCTCTTCCTCTGGCGCCATTCCAAAATCTTTGCCTTCTGGCCAATTTGTGTTCACTTCCAATATTCCTGGGCTCCCTATTTGAGACCGTTGTGTGATCAGTACAACCCACTTACTCCACATGGCATCAGTTGCATGGTGTGTAGAGGGGACCCTCTTTCTGAACATCCAGCCCAGCACTGGCAGTCGGGGTGCCAGGAGGAGCTGTGCTTCAGTACCAATCACCTCTGAAGCAGCTCAGACCCCTTCATATGCTGCCAGTATCTCTTTTTCAGTTGGAGTATAATGGGCTTCAGATACTCTATATCACTGACTCCAAAACCACAGGGGTTGACCTAGAGTCTCCCCTGGTGTTCTCTGCCAGAGACTCCAGGTAGGGCCATTCTCCCCAGATGTGGTATAGAGCACATATCTAACATCTTGGCCTGCCCAGACTGGTCCGAGGGGTCTAATTTGTTAAAAGGCTTGTCATTGCTCAGGGCCTTATATAAAAATCATTCTTCTGAGTCACTTGATAGAGAGTATTTACTATCTGACTGTAATCTAGAATATGCATTATCCGGAAACCCAGAATGTCTAAGAATGCTTGTGTTTTGTTTTCATTAGTCAGTAGGGACATAACTGTTATTTTTTTAATTACCTCCATTGGAATCTGATGACATCTATCTTTCCATTTTATTCCTAAAAACTGGATCTCCTGTGCAGGTCCCTTGACCCTACTTTGTTTTATGGCAAAACTATCTTTCAGAACAATTTGGATTATTTTCTTTAGTTTTTGAGAAATGAATTCTCCTGTATTAGACCATATGATGTCATCAATGTATTGCAGGTGTTCCAGGGCTTCCCCCTGTTCCAGTGCAGTCTGGATCAGTCCATGGCAAATGGTGGGGCTGTGTTTCCACCCCTGGGGCAGCTGATTCCAGGTGTATTGGATGCCCTTGCAGGTGTGTGGTGGTTTGACCTTGGTTAAATGGCAGGTACCCACCAAGTCAATCTATCACTTCCCCCCTCCCCCTTTTTTTCTCAACAGGGAAAAAAAGGGAAAGAAAATAAGGTAAGAAAAACCCCAACCCTTGTGGGTAAAACAAAAGCAGTTTTAATATAAGCAAAGCGAAGCAAAGGTCCGCGCGCGGAAGCAAAAAAAAGAAACCAGATTTATTCTCTACTTCCCATGAGCAGGCGATGTCGGGCCTTCTCAGGAAGCAGGGCTCCAATACGCGTAGTGGTTGCCTCGGAGGACCAAGGGTGACCCCACCCCCTTCCTCCTTTCTCCCAGCTTTATACTGAGCAGATGTCATATGGTCTGGAATATCCCTTTGGTCAGTTCGGGTCAGCTGTCCTGGTTGTGTCCCCTCCCAAGATCTTGCCCACCCCGTCCCACTGTGGGGGGGGAAATGTCGGAAAGAGCCTTGGTGCTGTGTAAGCACTACTCAGCAGTAGCCACAACACCAGTGTGCTATCAACACCCTGCCAGCTCCCGACATAAAACACAGCACCATGAGGGCTGCTACAGGGGAAAACCAATTCTGGCTCAGCCAGACCCAGTACAGTCTCCACCCCTTATTCCATACCATTTACGTCATGCCCAGAACCCACATAACACTCATTTATCCATTCCGCAAGCTTTCTTCACTCCTCCAGATGTTCAGTGACTTGGCTCCCATCTGTCAAGATGGATGTTCAGGACAGGAGCAGTATGTTTGACTGTTGGACTCCAGCACCGGCTAGGTTTGGGTCATCATCGCACATATCTGGTTCACTCTTCGTCGTTCCTAATTCCTCCATCACTTCCTGCAACATACAACTCAGCCCACAGATTATTTCCCCCCAAGGTTAAATCTCCTTGAGGCACACACTGAGTAGCCCCATTCTCCCGCATTACCCACCAAGTACATCCAGGTCCCTGAGCAAAACCAATCCCACGAGTGGGCTTGCCTTTTCCCAAGGGAGGAGCAATCCACACTGCCTTCCCCAGCCATTGCCCTGTGTGTACTACAGGGACCTTATCTCCTCCCACAGTATGAAGGGGTTCTGTTTGGGCAGGACCAGGACGGTTAACAGATCCTCTGGTGTTAATTAGCCAAGTGGCTTTTGCTAAATTTGTATCCCAGTGCTTCCATCCCCCATTGTCCAATGCTCTCAACATAGTCTTCAACAGTCCATTGTATCTTTCAATCTTTCCAGACGCTTGTGGGTAATAAGGGATGTGATACACCCACTCAATGCCGTGTTTCTTTGCCCAGGAGTTTATAAGATTATTTTGAAAATGGGTCCCATTGTCTGATTCGATTCTTTCAGGAGTACCATGTCGCCATAAAATTTGCCTTTCAAGACCTAAGATGGTATTTCGGGCAGTGGCATGATTTACAGGGTACGTTTCAAGCCAACCAGTAGTTGCTTCCACCATGGTGAGTATGTAGCGCTTGCCTTGGCGTGTTCGTGGCAATGGTCCAATATAGTCAATTTGCCAGGCCTCACCCTATCGAAAACTCAGCCATCGCCCTCTGTTCCAGGGAGACTTTACTCGTGTGGCTCGCTTGATTGCAGCACATGTTTCACATTCATGAGTGACCTGTGAGATGGCCTCCATGGTCAGGTCCACCCCTCGATCACGAGCCCATCTGTACGTTGCATCTCTCCCGAGATGCCCGGATGTTTCATGGGCCCACCGAGCTACAAATAGCTCACCCTTGCGCTCCCAGTCCAGGTCCAGCCGAGCTACTTCAATTTTAGCAGCCTTGTCTACTTGCTCATTGTTTTGATGTTCTTCGGTGGCACGGCTTTTGGGCACGTGAGCATCTACATGACGTACCTTTAGAGCCATGTTTTCCACTCGGGCAGCGATGTCCTGCCACAGTGCAGCAGCCCAGATGGGTTTACCTCTGCGCTGCCAATTGGTGGTCTTCCACTCCTGTAGCCACCCCCACAGGGCGTTAGCCACCATCCAGGAGTCAGTGTAGAGATACAGTACTGGCCACTTTTCTCGTTCAGCAATCTCTAGGGCTAGTTGGATCGCTTTTACTTCTGCAAACTGACTTGACTCGCCCTCTCCTTCAGTGGCCTCAATGACTTGTCTTGTGGGACTCCACACAGCAGCTTTCCACTTTCGATGGTTTCCTACCACACGACAGGATCCATCGGTAAATAGAGCATACGGCCTTTCATCTTCTGGTAACTCGTTATATGGCGGTGCCTCTTGGGCACGAGCCACCTCCTCAGGCAGTGCTCCAAAATCTCTACCTTCTGGCCAGTCCATGATCTCTTCCAGGATCCCTGGACGGTTGGGTTTTCCCAGTTGAGCTTGTTGCGTGATTAACGCTACCCATTTACTCCAGGTAGCACTGGTTGCATGGTGTGTAGAAGGGATGTTTCCTTTGAACATCCAATGTAATACAGGCAATCGCGGTGCCAAGAGGAGCTGTGCTTCTGTACCAACAACTTCTGAAGCGGCTCGAATCCCCTCATATGCTGCCAGTATCTCCTTTTCAGTTGGAGTGTAGTGGGCTTCTGATCCTCGATATCCCCGGCTCCAAAATCCTAATGGTCGACCCCGAGTTTCACCTGGTATCTTCTGCCAGAGGCTCCATGTGAGGCCATGCTCCCCAGTTGATGTGTAAAGTACATTTTGCACAGCTGGGCCTGTCCGAACAGGCCCAAGAGCTACCGCCCGAGCTATCTCCTGTTTGATGTGCTCAAAGGCTTGTTGTTGCTCAAGACCCCACTCAAAATTGTTCTTCTTTCGGGTTACTTGATAGAGAGGGCTCACCAGCTGACTGTAACCTGGAATATGCATCCTCCAAAATCCCACAAGTCATAAGAAAGCTTGTGTTTCCTTCTTGTTGGTCGGTGGAGACATAGCTGCTATCTTGTTGACAACATCCATAGGCACATGACGGCATCCATCTTGCCATTTTATTCCCAAGAACTGAATCTCCTGTGCTGGTCCCTTGACCTTGCTTTTCTTTATGGCAAACCCAGCTCTCAGAAGAATCTCGATTACTCTTTGTCCTTTCTTGAACACTTCTTCTGCCTCATTGCCCCACACAATGATGTCATCGATGTACTGTAGATGTTCAGGGGCATCACCCTTTTCCAGTGCAGTTTGAATTAGTCCATGACAAATAGTGGGGCTGTGCTTCCACCCCTGGGGCAGTCGATTCCAGGTATATTGGACACCCCTCCACATGAAAGCAAACCGTGGCCTGCACTCTTCTGCCAAAGGAATTGAAAAGAATGCATTGGCAATGTCGATTGTGGCGTACCACTTGGCTGCCTTTGACTCCAGCTCATATTGGAGCTCTAACATATCTGGTACAGCAGCACTCAGTGGTGGCGTCACTTCGTTCAGGCCACGATAGTCTACTGTCAACCTCCACCCTCCGTCAGACTTTCGCACTGGCCATATTGGGCTATTAAAAGGCGAATGTGTCTTACTGATGACACCTTGGGTCTCCAGTTGATGGATCAGGTCTTGGATGGGAGCCAGAGACTCTCGGTTCGTGCGATACTGCCGTCGGTGCACGGTCCTCGTAGCAATTGGCACCCGTTGTTCTTCAACTCCCAACAGTCCTACAACAAAAGGATCTTCCGAGAGGCCAGGCAGATTAGACAACTGTTTGACCTTCTCCGTGTTCACACTGGCCACACCAAAAGCCCATCGGTATCCTTTTGGGTCTTTGAAGTACCCCCTCTTGAGGTAGTCAATGCCCAAGATACAAGGGGCTTCTGGGCCAGTTACAATGGGATGTTTTTCCCCACTTGTCCCCGGTCAAGCTAACCTCGGCCTCCAGTACTGACAGTTCTTGACATCCCCCTGTCACTCCTGAGATCCAGATAGGTTCTGCCCCTCTATAACTTGATGGCATTAATGTACACTGTGCCCCGGTGTCGATTAAAGCCTGGTACTTCTGTGGATTTGATGTGCCAGGCCATCAAATCCACACTGTCCAATACACCCGATCATCCCTTTCCTCCTCCTGGCTGGAGGCAGGGGCCCTCTATTCCTGTTCTTGGTCAGAGTATTCACTGTCTGACCCTTGCCGTGCCAGGCCGGAGACTCCTTCATCAGGGCCAAGGGAGGTGATCTCAGTCTTCCTGTATCTGGGAGATCGCTGACTACTTTCTTGTGGTTTCACACCAGCTACATTAACAACCTTCTTGGATGTCTTCTTCTTGGCAGGGGTCTTTCCTCGCAATTCATGTACACGAGCTTCCAACTTGAAGGTGGGTTGACCATCCCACTTCCTCATGTCCTCCCCCTGGTCACGCAGGAAGAACCAAAGTTCGCCACGTGTCATGCGCCTGGGTTTCCCTTTCCCTCTGACTGGGGTGGAAGAGAACTGATTTCTTGGGGTGCTCCTGACATCCAGGGCGCTTGCCCGTAGAGATGAGGAGGTACCAAGACTCTCTTCAAAGTTCTGAAGCCAGGAAGAGACTGCCTCCACAGCTGGTGTACATCTTAGTCCTTCTCCCACATCCAAGCCGGCAGAATACGAGGATGGTGCACCTTTAATCACCTTCCTCCACATGGCCCATGTGCACAGGACATCCTCTGGATTTTTAGGGGCTTCATCATTATCTGGATCACCATAGATGACTTGCAGCACTGCTAATTCTCTCAGGTACTGGACACCTTCATCTGCAGTAGTCCACTTCCCTGGGGAGTTGTCCGTAAGATCTTCCTTGAAAGGATATCTTGCTTTAACACTGGAAAGGAGCCGTCTCCACAGACTGCAAATTCCTGTTTCTTTTCCAATTCCCCTTTCAATTCCTCGATCTCTAGCAAGGGAACCCAGCTGTTGGGCTTCCTTACCTTCCAGCTGCTGAGCATCAGCCCCATTATCCCAGCATCGAAGCAGCCAGGCAGCAATCCGCTCACCCGGCTGGCGGCTATAGTCTTTCCGCAGATCTCGCAGTTCTGATGATGTCAGGGACCGGGTAGTTTCTGCCTCCTGTTTGAGTTCTGTTATTCCCTCTTCTGACCCCTTTGCTGAAGGACCCGCCTCTTCCTCTTCTTTCTCATCCCTTATTAATCGAGGGTATGGACCTGTTGTTCTCCTTGTCCACTGTTTCTTTTTTACTACTGGGGCAATCTCTGCTGTTGTTGTTTTTGTTTGAGTTCCCATCTCCACCACAGTCCTTTGAGAGCACTGAACTGCAGCTCGATAAGCATAGGCCAGGCCCCAATAGAGCGCTAGGAGTTGCTGATTTTCATCGGGATAGACAAGGCACCCTTCTATCAGGTGTTGTGTCAATTTTGTGGGGTTGCTTGCCTGTTCAGGGGTAAGATCCCAGGCTACAGGAGGTGATAACCGTCCTAGGAATCTGCCCAAATCCTTCCACTCCCCCTGCCACCCAGGGACAGGCCGCCTCAGGGCACATTTTGGTATTCTCTCACCCAAAATTTGCCTTCTCTTACACCAAAAACCTACCAAGCTCCACACAGCCCACAATAGGCGAACAGCATTAATGAACAGTATCAAAGAGCTAACATAAGAATGAATGAGTACTTCGGGAGCCTGCAGAATAAAGCTACTCATGATGTTCCCAATTTCTTCCAGCATGTTCCTGAGCTTAGCAAAATAAAGATAAGCAGCGCAGTCAACAAACCTGTGACCAGCACAAGAGCTTGTCGCTTAATAACTGCTATAGCTATAGCACAGTTAATATAAAACTGCTGTTGTCACAGCCCCACGTTGGGCGCCAAAAAAGACTGTGGTGGTTTGACCTTGGCTAAATGCCAGGTACCCGCCAAGTCGCTCTATCACTTCCCCCCTTCCCCCTTTTCTTCTCAACTGGGCAAAAGGGGGAAAGAAAATAAGATAGGGAAAAAACCCAACCCTTGTGGGTAAAACAAAAGCAGTTTTAATATAAGCAAAGCGAAGCAAAGGTCTGCATGTGGAAGCAAAAAAAGAAAACAGATTTATTCTCTACTTCCCATGAACAGGCAATGTCGGGCCTTCTCAGGAAGCAGGGCTCCACTACACGCAGTGGTTCCCTTGGAGGACCAAGGGTGACCCCACCCCCTTCCTCCTTTCTCCCAGCTTTATACTGAGCAGACATCATATGGTCTGGAATATCCCTTTGGTCAGTTCGGGTCAGCTGTCCTGGTTGTGTCCCCTCCCAAGATCTTGCCCATGCCATCCCACCAGGGGGGAGGAGGGGTGTGTGGGGGTGGTGTCACGTCCCGCTCAGATGAGGGAGACGAGTGACTTGGATTCACAAATCCCCAACGCCGCGGACAACAAGTCTCAAAGTCTAAGCATTTATTGACTACCTACAATCTACTAATCACAGAGTCGTCTAGGTTGGAAAAGACCTTGAAAATCATCTAGTCGAACCATTAACCTAACATTGACAGTTCTCAACTACACCATATCCCTAAGCTCTATTTCAGCCCGACTCTTAAACACCTCCAGGGATGGGGACTCCACCACTGCCCTGGGCAGCCCATTCCAACGCCCAACAACCCGTTCTGTAAAGAAATGCTTCCTAATATCCAGTCTAAACCTTCCCTGGCGCAACTTGAGGCCATTCCCTCTTGTCCTATCGCTTATTACTTGGTTAAAGAGGCTCATCCCCAGCTCTCTGCCACCTCCTTTTAGGTAGTTGTAGAGGGCGATGAGGTCTCCCCTCAGCCTCCTCTTCTCCAGACTAAACACCCCCAGTTCCCTCAGCCGCTCCTCGTACGACATGTGCTCCAGACCCTTCACCAGCTTCGTTGCCCTTCTCTGGACACGCTCAAGTGATTCAATGTCCTTTTTGTAGTGAGGGGCCCAAAACTGAACACAGGAATCGAGGTATGCCCTCACCAGTGCCAAGTACAGGGGCAAGATCACTGCCCTTCCCTGCTGGCCATGCTATTTCTGATACAGGCTAGGATGCCATTGGCCTTCTTGGCCACCTGGGCACACTGCTGGCTCCTGTTCAGCCGGCTGTCAATCCACACCCCCAGGTCCCTCTCTGACTGGCAGCTCTCCAGCCACTCCTCCCCAAGCCTGTAGCGCTGCTGGGGGTTGTTGTGGCCCAAGTGCAGCACCCGGCATTTG
>JADKXW010011175.1:0-15041 GCA_017315185.1 Bubo scandiacus
GGAGCCCTGCTTCCTGAGAAGGCCCGACATCGCCTGTTCATGGGAAGTAGAGAATAAATCTGTTTTCTTTTTTTTGCTTCCGCGCGCGGACCTTTGCTTTGCTTTGCTTATATTAAAACTGCTTTTGTTTTACCCACAAGGGTTGGTTATTTTCTTTCCCCTCTTTGCCCTGTTGAGAAAAAAGGGAAAGGGGAGGGAAGTGATAGAGCGACTTGGTGGGTACCTGGCATTTAGCCAAGGTCAAACCACCACAGCTGTGAATCCCAAGCAGAAGATAATGTATCTTCCTGATGCATGCTGAAGCATGTATAACTCTAAGGATGGACGGATTTTAAGAGAGTTCTCTTAGGGGTCTTCTTCCCGGTAGGTTTAAGCAGTTACCTTCCCAGCACATCAGTCAGCTCTTCACAGTCCAAAATCTCTCCCCAGTGGGAAAGTCTGCTGGATGGCTAATTCTGTGGTCTAGACTTCACTCCAGGCACCAAGAAGTTTGATATGTCAGCTGTCTAAGACCATTTTGCCTTTAGTTCCCTGTTTCCATTCTGTCCCTGAAGCCCTCTTGCCCCCTACCAGGGCTGCAATGAAACTGGGAATATACATAGCACCAAAAGGTTTGGGGAGAAGTTGGCTGTTTCACTGTACTTGACCCATCCAAGGGAGGACTGCCTCTGCCTTCCTCCATTTCCAGACCTCATTAATTGGAGACTGGTGCCCTCCCTAGAGTCTTCATCCAAGGCTCAGAAGGATGCAGCTTGCCCCTGTGCCATGGATGATAGACCCACAAATGCAGGTTTCCATCCATGAAAGGGGTGCAAGAACTTTCTTGCAAAGGCATTGAAATTAAATTGTATTACGTTTCTTTTCCACAGCTCATGTTATTTCATCTTTAGCAAAGGCTTACAGACATCTCACTTGTCAGGCAGCCCTGCTGATCAAGGAATGTGTACCATGAATAAGTGCAGAAGATCTGGCCCATTTTCTATATGACAAAAATAAAAAAAATAGCAATTTTTACTATTTTGTCTTTTTAATTAGCAAGGTAGTGTCCCTGTAATTCACAGACATTCCATACAGAAACTAGGAAAAGAGGTGTTGGGTTTTTAAGTGGGAAAATGTGATTGTGAAATTAGAAGAAGCTGCCATGAGAAATCAGAGATAGGGGTAGTTCATGAAGTTATTTTAAGGTTTTGATATTGTATTTAATGACTCAATTTTTAATGACTCAATTGGAAGTTCAGAAACTTTCTAGGCCTGATGCTATTTAAGACAAGTTTGTATAATACAAGTTTCAAGGTGATAAAGCTACAGATGTTTGGGTATCAGTTATCTGGTTTTTATACAATGAAATATGCTAATTTTAATATAAATATCCCCTAGACGAATGGCTGGTCTAATTACCCTGCTACTGATCTTCAGAAAATATGCTATCTATGCATCCTGTCTCACTATGAGACCTTCTCTGTAAAATATCATAGCTGCTATATTTTATAATGAAACTTATCTGCATGTGGTATGTATATGCAGGCCATTTATTTTGTTTCCTGCCTTATCTCTGGTTTCCAGAAAATTGAAGGACAGTTGCTGGAACACATGCTGTGCCTTTATAGACTCACTGCAGAATTTTGTCATTGATTTTAACAGCAGCAGGGCTGTGCCTTTCAACATTAACATTTTGGACAGTGAGAGAGGAAGGTTTAAGTCTCTACAGGTAGTAGGCTAGTTTTAGTTTATCTTAGTTTATCTCAGTGCTTAGTATTACTTAGAGAGCAACATATCTACTGTCTAGGTCAGAAAAAACTTCTTGGGGCATGTAAATTCCAAATGAAAATGAGCAGCCCAGTTAGGACATTTTCATTAATGAGAGTTTCCTGGAGCCATTTAGTCTTGTATTTAAGGGTGTGTTGGTTATTTATGGCAGAGAAAAGGAACAGATGTGTTGATGTTCTGGAACTTTTCCTTTGTACATTGTTTCCCATTTCACAGTTGTATTTGGCACCCACTTTCCTCCAGCCAATAAAGACTATTAAAGAACTTCCTTTGCTGAGAAGCTATGCACACATTTTACAAACCATACAGTTTAACCAGAAGTATGAGATGTAGTACTTCTACCAGCATTTACAAACATCAGATTGTAATATTATAAGATATATAATATAAAATATAATATATATAATTATAATATTGCCAGCAAAGGTCTGTCAATGATTCTTTTTATGGATGATCTATTCCTGTTTTCTTTTAAAAATGATTATATAATACAACCAGAAAACTAAATTTGTGTCTGACAATGTATTCAGGAAAGCCCATAACAAAACTCACACTGGCTGTGATAAGAGCAGGGGTAGCCTTTGTTCATGTCAAGAATAACCTGGAGTACTGTGGATAGCGCATGTGTTTTGATGCACTCACAAAGCAACAGCTCTTTCCTATGAGGTCTCAGTGGAAGCATCCCTGTGTTGTCAAAGCTGGAGCAGAGCTATTCTTGGAAATGAGTACACTGACCCCAGAGAAATAATCTCTTTGCAATTAATATTTTTCAAATACAGAGAATTTTCTTCATCATTAGGGATCTATGCCTGTAAACCCAGTGACAGGTTTGCAATATATTGCTGAAGGGCTTAAAAAAATTCCCTGGTCTCCCCTGTCTGCAGGAAAACCATATGGTTTATTGTGATTTTTGTGTTTGCAGAAGAAGCAATGAAGGACTTTGATCTACCGACCTGCACTAACTTAGATAGTGCCATGAATTTAAAAAGAGATTGAAAGAAAAACACTGCTTGCCAAAAACAATTAAATTGAAGGCACTTGCATTCATTTCACTGGAAAAAATTCTACCTCAAATGCTGAAAAATACATTTTGTGGAAATACTGGATTCACTACCAGTAATAAGACCCTTATGGTTAGCAGTGAAGGTAAAACTTCTCCCATGCAGTACAGAGATGCTAGCAGGTAGATTGCATTACCACCCACTGCTGAGTGTCAAGATCTTTGTGTCTAAGTGGTCTGACCAGGGTCATTTTTGCATAAGACAGGACAAAGGACACCAGCTGTTGAGTCCTCACTAAGTACACTGGGTCTTTCTTGACTGGCAACAACAATTTTTTGAAAGGATCTTTTAGATCTTCCTGAGTCATGCAATGATTTTGCCTCAGACTTTTGCTTTCCTTATCCTCCAGGAACCTTTGGAAAAGGTTCTGCCCATTGCCTTATTCCCTCATTTTGCCATCTTTATGGCTATTGTCTGTCTTCCTGTTTGGAAGATGTTTTCTGAACCCATGTTATCAGAGCATGGGTTTTGGGGTGATGAGTTGCCTATGCTGTGGCCCGTTCAGAGCAATGGGACCGAACTTTTGGTCTTGTGGTTTTGATGTAAACAACACACTCCTCACCATTCCTTGATTTGACTGCTGTCGTTCATGTCCATCATGTCCATTCATGTCCATTCTTTCCACCCTTGCTCTAGTGTGTCTTCTGATGCTTCTGCATGCAGGCGTTTCCATTTGTACTTCATTCAGATGAGTCTTAATACAATGTTACAAATGCCTACAGTGGCTACAATGAAGTAATGCCTGAGAAGGGACCTATTTGCTGAAGTTCCTCTGTTAAAACAGCTTACATGCTGTAAACTGATTAACAGTTGCAGGTCTGCTTCCCAATCTAAGCACTTGTGCCATCCTGCAGTTGACTATACTGGCAGTGTAAAGTTCAGCACATGCTTAATCATATTGGATGCATCCCGTTGCTGAGTCCCATACAGTAGCATGAGAGGTCAGTCTTCAGGTCAGTGAAATAAGATAAAGCATAGTTTTTGGAAGAAAATGAAGCTAAATATAAATTTCTGAAGAAACACCAACAAATGGTAACAATCTTACTAACTGTGGAAGGGTTGGTGGAACCAGTCCTAGAACTAAGTCTGATTTATGGATATGAAATTTAAGAATCTTACTTTGCACAGTAGTGGAAGGGCCTAATTACACCACAAAAAAGAGGATTTATAAGTGTCAGAAGCTAATTTAGATTTGTAATAGGCAGAGAAGCATAGAAATCTGAAAATAAAAGATACCGAGAGCATCTCAGACAATCATATACCTTAATATTGCAAGTCACTCTGTTGGCTCCCCAACATCAGTGTATCACATTCAAACATACTGCCTTGCTCTGTGCAACTTTGAACTATACTCTTTATTTAGCAATTCTTTCCACTGTGGTGTTGGCTCTATTTCCAATGCTGTACCATACTCGTCAGTCATGTCTTTCTGCTCACCAATTTATCAGCTAGATATTGCCATGCTTTCTCTATTTCTATGAGAACCCACAAAGAAATGTGTCCTACACTACTAAGATTAGTAAATTGATGCTTATGTGATGTTTCAGTTTTTCTGTGCTTCAGTCCATAGCCTGAACATGTCTGATCAATGTTGGATGAATTTGAAGCACCCTAAGCTGTTATGAACTTTATATGCACTGCAGAGCTGATCTCTGCATCAACAGGAGCCATTCGACCAGAGTTCATGTAACTCAGCTGAGCTGCTAGCTTCAGTGAATCCTGAATAAGTGGCTAAAATCTTCAAAATTCTTCCTGCACAAAGTTTCCAGGAAGCAACACCCTCTCCCCCCGCTGAACCATATCCAGGGAAAGAAATATGCCTTCTCCCATACTATCCTTGGAGTGAGCTGTAAGCTCACTCACTGCTTGGAACCAAATTTCTATGCATCAGTGCAAAAGTAGGGAGACAAAGAAAGCTCAGCCAGGGAGGAGGTGAAGATACCTAACCTAATATGCTTTTCAGGAGCATATGAAGTTTTATATTTACACAGTTCATGTCATTCCTCCTGTCAGTCTCTCCATGTCATTTTTCAGATGTGAATTTTAATAATGCTTAACACAGTGTATCAGAGCTTGGGATTTTATAGTATTAAATGATGCACAAACAAGATACCTTAAGGTATGGCCTTAGAGGACACAATGGCAAAATCCATTTATTAGAAGCAACTTTACACTTTCTGGGCCTGACTTTTCAAATATTATTGCTTGGTGTGTCTCAGTTGTTCTGGTTAACCACAGTTCTCTTGAAGGCTAATAAAATGTCTGTATTGGTACATAAACAGAAATTCTAACTCTAGTAAAGAAGATAATCCCGGGATATTTGAAAGTCAGGTTGAGAGATGTTTCCATAAAAGTAAGTGATTGTTTGCATTAGGTTAAATATTGCAGCAAATTCTGTACCCATTCCAGGAGTTTCCATCAAGGAGGACCTATTTTTGTCCTGTGTGGTGTTTTTATTTTTATACAAAAACATCTCTACCAATGATATACAGTCCTAACCTACTACTCACTTAATTACATATCGGCCTACATCCCCACATCCTCCCTTCTAGTGTAACAAGCACCTTTGCTTTCACTAGTTTGCAGATTGACAACAATCTCAATCTGCCTCTGCACAGTAAAACCAAGGAGCTGCCCATCCAGGGAAAGATTTGTTGTAGTATCAGGGCTGTAAGATTAAGCTTCTTCAGGCAGAAAACTGTTTTCTGTAGAACATGTGTGGACAGCGCTGGGGAGAACAGAAATGTACATATATGCTGAGAATTGTGCGACTGAGCATGCTCTGTCTTTCTGGCAGGTGCATCCGCCCAATGAAAGCAGAGCTTCTTGACTGCTGAAGTGTAGCAGCTCCTGACTGCCTTTGTTCTCAGGGCTCTGTGGTAATTGGGGGCTTTGGCCAATGGGAGCCGATATTGACTACAGGTCATATTCAGCCTGGGTATAAATGGAGTCCCCTGGGGGAGCCATTTTGAGCTCGTCCCCTGGAGCAGCATGCTGTGGTTGAGGACTCTCCCCTTGGCTCAGGACGCTGCCCAAGGAAACTCCTCGAGGTGCCTTGGGTCAGGACGCTGCCCTGAGCAGGTCCTCGAGGTTGAGAGTCCTCACTTGTCAGGTGAGTGATAAAGCGTTTTGGGTTGCCGTTAAACCCTAGGGAGTGGGGCTTTGTTCTGCGTTTTGGGTTGTCGTTAAACCCCATAGAGTTCTTTGTTATGCGTTTTGGGTTGCTGTTAAACCCTAAAAAGTTGTTCTGTTCTCCTCTCACAGACATTTGAACCTGTAATTTACGGAGAGCTAGTTAACTGTGTTAACAATAAATTTTTTAGTTTTGGTGGTTGGTTGTTTATTTGAGAGCCTCCGTAACAATTGGCGTAGTCGGCAGGATGTCGATAGAGGAGTTATTACAGAAATATAGCTGTGCCCCTTGTCCCCCAGATGTACAATGGATGAAGGAGAGGTGGTTTGATCCGGTGGAAGTTGTGAGAAAGTTGGAACAAAGCCGGGGAAGTTGGAGGATAAGTGGAAGTGAAGGAAAAATGTGCGCCATATTAGGTGCCTGCTTGATTCAGGCGCAGGATTATTTTGTAGTAGTGGAGAGAAATGCCTTAGAGGAGTGGTTGCACATGGATTATTTGAAGACAGAACTCTTACGAGAAAGAGAGAGAAGGCGGTTATTAGAAAAAAAATTGAAGTTATGCTGGCAGGAGCAAAAAAGCCCCCTAGTGTTGTTCAGATTCGAAAGTTAATTACCAGTGTAGATCTTGAGGAGTGGGATGGAGGTATTTGGGGAGAGTCTGATGAAAGTGGCTTGGAGGAAATAAAGGAATTGGAGGAAAGACATGTGCGACCTCTCATTAAAACAGAAAGGCATACAGGTCCACAAGGTGGGAACCCCCGAACCACCGTCTGTATAATCCCCTGGACGGGACCCGAGCTTAGTGAACTTCAGGTTAAATAGTCACATAAGCCAGGTGAAACTGAAACCGAGTATTTGTGGAGAGTTTCTTTAACGGGGGGGAGGATCGAATTCTGTTGAGTGATGACAAGGCAGAAGGTTTCTGGGGTCCCGGAGTGTTTTTAAGTGACGGACCAGCGGGTAACCAGTCGATAACATCTCGAGTGGCTTACTGGGCTGGGGGTGTGGACCCTAAGGAGAGGGGGGAACCTGTTACCATTAAAGTAAAGGCACTGTCAGAGCTGGCAGAAGGAGTACAAAAGGCAGCTGGCATTCAGGTGATGTATGAGAGGGGGCGGTGCGGAATATCGCTTGCAGCGCTGGTGGATCCCAGACACCTTAGACCTCTTATTAAAGGGCTCCTGGATGCCTTAAAGATCCATGTCCAGTTCCTCAGAGAAAGGGTGCTGTGGGAGGCATTGGACTGTCAGCCCTGCACAGCCTCTGAATCAACAGCTAGGCTTTGATGAAAAACAGGCCTTGGGAGAAAGATAAGAAACTGCCGAGTTGTGCCAAGGTGGCAGGGAAAAACAACGGCCAGCTGCAACACTGAGCTGTGGCAAAGTACTGAACTGTGAGAAGTTACCGCCGCGTGAACAGCGCGTGAACGAGAGGGTGATTGGTCTGCACAGCGCGTGTTAGAGTGGTCTTATGCTGATAGGAGAAAAGGTTGATAGCTGTCTAATTGCTGATTTGCGAATTATGAAGTAAGAGCTTTGGCGAGAACATATGTACTGTTGGAAAAATAAACGGCTTTGCTTGTTAGAACTCTCATAGAGTTGTGCAGGTCCGATATCCTCCCGCAACAAATGGTGACCCCGATGTCCCAGGACGGAGCGCGGAAGACGCCGCGGGAGGATCCCCGATTGGAGGTACTGTCTGCAGCGGGGTGTGACAGGGAGGTAGGAGAAGAGTCGATCGACGGAAACTCACCCGGGAGAGGTGAGCAATCGGGGGCAGCATGGGGCAGAACATGTCCGCAGAGGAGACGGCCACTGTCAGACTCCTGCTGCATATACTCTCTAAGAGAGGGATAACTTATAACGAAACTTCTGTACGAAGGTTACTTAAATGGTGCAGAAACCACGGCTATCCTGCCGATACCCTCACAGCCTTTGAACCAGCAAAATGGGCTGAAATAGGTGAACACTTGTGGGAAGCTATTTCCAAGGGGGATCAGCATGCCAGTGAGCTAGCGACCACTTGGAAGTTGGTTTCGGACACTCTTAAAGCGCGGAGTTGGCGGCGGCGGCCCCGGGCCTCCCCGAGACCCCCGCCGCGCAGCGACTGCCTGCGGCCATCTGGCACCGTGCGATCGTCCGTCCCGCCTCCCCTGAACACCGAAAGCGGCAGTTTTTACAGAAGGTGCTGACACTGGGATGCGGAGTCCCTTGTCCATTCTAAAAGGACTAACTTTAAACCCTTCTGATGGTCAGTACACTAAAGGCCTTGATTTAAAAACAAAGAAGGGGGAATTTTCTGGACACACCACATAATCAACTGGCAATGGCTTTATACATTGTTAATGGTGTTTTGACGTTTGTAGTATTTGTCATTTTATGTTGTGTGAGTAATAAGTGTGAGGGGCCCCTTTGTGTGGGTGTGTGACTGTTCTGCGGGTGTGAGACGCAGCCCAGCTGCAGCTGCGGAGTGCGGAGTTCTCTGACCCGCAGTTCCATTATCCCGTAAGGGAAGCGGCCGCAGAGGAACAAAGCGCAGGGCAGACTCTGTACCAGTGGGGGGTAGTGCAGGACGAGGGAACATTCCTTAGTACAGAGCGCCCTAGTGCCCGCCCACTGGGTCATCAGTGCTGCCTGTTTGTTCGGGCTCAGTGTTTGAAGTGTCAGAGGTGAAATATCTCCTCTAGCGGGAGGCAGTAATTCTGTGTTAATTGTTGTCTTGAATTTAGGTGCATGCTCTGTGGGGAGAGTGCACCCTTGTACCATCTGCCTGAGGGGAATATTGTCAGCTTAATCGGGTAGCGTTTTAAGGTAAAGTAGACGAGATGGGAAGCGGCCAGAGTGGGGGAATAGTCAAAAAGAGTCCCCTAGGCTGTATTTTTAAACACCGGAAGAAGATAGGGGGACCTCCAGGCGCAAGTGTGAACAAAAAGACACTAATCAAATATTGCAATCAGTGGTGGTTTATAATAATTTAGTCGATACCGATCAGGCGTGCACCTAGCAGCCTCTGAGTCAGTAACATCATTAGATACCACGGTATCCTTGATACCAACAGGAGTATATGGACAACTGGGAAATGGAAAAAGTGCATCATCTACAACCTTACAGGGGTTGTTCGTTTTACCAGTGGTCATAGATGCTGATTATGAAGGGGAAATCAGAATTATGGCCTGGACCCCTGGACCCCCGTGTTCAGTAACAAAAGGGTCAAAAATTGCTCAGCTTGTTTATTTTACTGCGGCTCCCCCTAATAGTATGCCGAGAAGCCGGGGTGACTCAGGATTTGGATCAGCAGGTACTCCTCAAATATTTTGGGCTCAGACAGGGAGACAAAGTCGACCTCTGGTAAAATGTGCCCTCACCAAAGCAGAAGAATCTGTGGAACTGACAGGCATTTTAGTTACTGGTGTGGATGTGACTGTAATATCTGTGAGCTGATTGGCCGTTAGCTCGGGTAACTTGAGTGCTTTATGGGGTTGGTGGTCATGCTGTAACGTTTCAAAGCAAAGATCTCATTCATGTAAGGGGCCCAGAAAACCAGGGAGCAAATATTCGTCCATTTATATTAGAAACCCCTATGACATCATGGGGTTGTGACTGTATGGCTCGATGGGGAACTCAAATTGGATCAAATTTGTCTTAATCACCACTGCAGCACAACCCACCCCTAAACCCACCCTGAAACTAACCTGGAAAACAGAATCACCTGTGTGGGTGGGTCAGTGGTCCTTGTCAATGGAAAAGTTCCGCAGTTCAGTGCAGGACATATCGTACCTACCACCAGTCCTTGGAACTCCCTGGTGTTTGTTATTTTAAAGAAAAGTGGTAAATGGTGACTTTTACATGATCTCCGACACATTAATGATGCCATGGAGGATATGGGTATGTTACAGCCAGGAATGCCCTCCCCAACAATGATTCCCCAGAACTGGCATCTTGTAATAATTGATCTAAAGGACTGATTTTTTTACCATTCCCTTGCATCCGGATGATGCACCCAAAATTGCCTTTTCTGTTCCCAGTATTAATGTTAGTGAACCTGCAAGACGGTACCACTGGGTTGTTTTGCCACAAGGCATGAAAAACAGCCCCACGATGTGTCAGTGGTTTGTTGCAAAGGCTTTGAGCCCTGTTAGAATGCAGGTCCCCCAGGCTGTTAGATATCATTATATGGATGACATCCTTATAGCAGCAGAAACACAGGAGATCATGGAAAAGGCTCTTGCTTTAACCAAAGACTCAGTATCTCAAATGGGGTTGCAAATAGCACCTGAAAAGGTACAGAGATCATCACCGTGGCAGTACCTGGGGTGGAGAATTTGTGAACAGACCATTGTCCCCCAACACCTTAAACTTAAAACTGATGTTAAGACTTTAAATGATTGACAGAAACTGTTGGGAGCCATAAATTGGATACAGCTGTTGTTGGGCCTAACTAATGATGATCTGCATAGCTTGCTTTATATTTTGCGAGGAGATCCTTCACTGACATCACCCAGAGTACTTACAGAGACAGCGAAACAAGATCTCCACCGTGTAGCTAATGCCACCTCAGAAAGACAAGCATCGCGATGTGTGCCCGGCCATCCGGATCAACTGATATTATTTAACCCTCCAGGACAGCCCTATACTCTGCTGTTTCAGTGGGATGAAACACTTAGTGACCCTCTTGTTATTATTGAATGGATTTTTTTGTCACACCAAATGCACAAGACGGTCACTACTTGTCCAGAAATGTTCGACAAACTGATCATGAAAGGTAGGCAGCGCCTACTATTGCTGGTCAGGAACCTGTGTGTATCATTGTTCCGGTTACTATGCCCATGTTACAGTGGCTAATACAAATGTCTTTGAGCAAGCACGGCTTTCACATGCATTTTTTCCACCGAAACGCCAGGGCAATACAAAACCAGTTTTCTTTATCAAGGCGTCAGGCTAAAGACATCATTGCCACTTGCCCTGAGTGCCAGAGGACTCTTCAACAGCTAGTGGTGTCAACCCTCGGGGACTCACCTCCTCAGAATTATGGCAATCTGATGTCACTCACTTTGCTGCATTTGGAACGTCAAAATATGTACCTGTGTCTGCTGATACCTTTTCTGGAGCAGTGTCTGTGTCCTGCCATACAGTGGGGAGTCAAGCATCTGCCCGGCATTCCCCATCACCGACCGGACAGGCCATTGTGGAGCGTACACATGGCACGCAAAAGTGTCTATTACAACAACAAAAAGGGGGAGATGGAGGGTATCAATCTACACCTCACGAAAGGCTAAATAAGGCATTATATGTCATGAATTTTTTAAACATTTCCCCTGCCTCACAGGTGCCACCAATATTGCGTCACTTCTCGTCGCAGATACTAGATCAACAAGAAGTCCAGGGCAAGGCTCAAGTGTTAGCAAAAAACCTGGAAAGTGTAACTGGGAAGGACCATATCCTTTAATAACCTGGGGAAGAGGTTATGCTTGTGTCTCCACAGGTCACGGTCCCCAGTGGTTACCGACAAGGTGTGTGCGACCATACCTGAGGCGTGAGAGGCAGCTTTTGGTGGACACTCAGGAGCCAGCTGTGGGTGCTGTGGATGCCCCTGTGCCAACAGTTTGCAGTCTCCGACTGATCATTTAAGCAGAATGTATGGGCAATGCTTGCTACTGCAATAGGACAAAATACACTATCTCTGTCCTTAATCACACTACGGTTGCCAACTCTTTTAAGAGAAAATGCTAACAGTAGTTGCAACTCCTTAATGAAATATATAGGCTTACTAGTCACTACTGAAAGATGTAGCTTAGACAAAATGTAATTAGTATTAAGGATGAAACTCTGTGAGAATGTGTATCCAACTTTCTTTGTTTAGCAATATTAAGAATTAAGACCTCAAATGTTTAACCTTATTAGAAACTCCCTTGGTTTTCCCCCTTGAGTGCTGGCCAGGCTCTGGGTGGAACCCAACAGGAGGATGAGATCAGATGTTGCCGCTCAAAGAAAATATCCAGTTATTTTGGCCTGTTGATTTTGAGGCTGGACCTGCTTGCAGCGATGTTGGATGCCTCACCTACGGATGGACGCATCGCGTAGGATTTCCGGCTTGCGAGGAAGGGCACTCTAAATTCTCGCTTCATCCAGGGTTCCCCAGCAATTGCGGATCTGAATGTTAGTACCCCATTAAGTAAGTGTGCTATTCTGTATTTTCCTTATTTTGTAATACTTAGTCATATGCTTTATGGCAGTGATGAGACTGCTTGTGTGACGAAGACGTGTGCTGATGATACTGAAAGAGCCGGTCGAAGAAAACTCTCTAAAACTCAAAAGTCAGAGTGTTAGAAAGCAGGCATTCTTTATTGCAGCGCTGGGTGCACAGGGGATCTCTCCACTAAACGTGCACACCTAGGCCAGTGAACCTACGACTTAAATGCAGGTATCTTATACATATTCATGAGGTTTCACAATACAAACATACATATTTATAACAAAGTGTAATTAGTTCTAAAGTTTTGTATCAACAATTCCTTCTGCCTTATCTGAAACGTTATGCGTATCCTTGAGATGGGAGTCATCCTTTTGGGCCATAAATGTATCAACATTCTCATGCACTCTTCCACCTTATCGGAAACGTGATGTGATGCGCATCCTTGAGTGGAGCCATCCCTCCTGGTTCCCATGTTTGATATGCGATGCACATCCTTGGTAATCATCCAAGATTCAAGAAATTGGCTAAGAGAATCTGCGCATGCTCCGGGGGAAAAACAAGGTGAGAAAGACTATGAGCCTTCCTCCCACAGACCCCCGAAGATGCCCCCCAGGAGGCAATGTGCAGGTGCAAAGAGAACATAAACTGCTGACACCAGCCTCTAGAACTAACCCAGCCTTACTCATGCATATGTATGTTTGTGTTATGTAATCCAATGGATATGTATATCCACACTCTATAAGTTTTTGGTAAAATGTGCTGTGGGTGTGCAAGCTTTGTGGAGAAATCCCCTTGCACCCCGGCTGGAGTAAAACATACCTGCTTTAGAACTCTATTCGAGTTGTAGAGTCTTTTTTCCACGAATCAATTTGGCACCCCAGACGGGACCCTCTCTGTCCAGCTGCAGGACCGGCTGAGAGGGGGACGCTCCAGGCGCGCCCCGAGGTTTCTTTCTCGGAGAACCTCCCTTGCTCTCCCGATCTCCGCAGGGACAGACAAGGACCATCTATTGGCTGCGGATCAGGTATGTTGGAGAACGGGGAGACCTGTAAGTCGTGAGGAGATGTCGTATGCGAGGTAAAGAGCCTTTGTGCTTGCCCCTGGGGTTGGAGTGCAAGTCCCCAAGTAGAGTGGTAGTGGGCCCATGGGTTGCAGGGTGGTTTCGACACTCTGACCACATTGGTATCCTGGGTCGACCTGGGTACTCCTAGTACGGGGGTACAGGAGTGGTGTGGCATTGCTGTGTTACCATCAAATATAAAATTGGGTATCGTTAATAATAATTCAGTCGATATCGATCAGGTGCGGACATACGGTAAATGATAAACGGCAGACGGCTTATGGTTTATGGTTCATGGAAATCACAACTTTGGCAATTATTATAATTGGGGTTTTGATGTTTGTAGTGTTTCTCATTTTATGTTGTGTGAGTAATAAGTGTGAGGAGCCCCTTTGTGTGTTGGTGCGACTGTGTGTGTGTGGCGCGGCCCAGCTGCAGACTGAGTGCGGAGTTCTCTGATCTGCCATTCCGTTATCCCGTGAGGGAAGGAAGTGATTGGAGAGGAACTAAGTGCATGGCAGATATTGGAACAGTGCTAATCGAACCAATTGTCAACTTTTGGTGTCCTATACACAGGAGTGGGGATTTTTCATGTAATCCAATTTTTGTTATTGAGTGTTTTACTTGTAAAAATCACGTTTGGGTTGTGTTTGGAGGTGATTTTGACTGTCGAAACTGTAGGAGGTGGTCAGATTGGGATAGGATAGAACGCTCGGGAGAGCTCATACAGGCATTCTGTGGAAATTTAGATAGTGTAAAAAACCAGTAAAATCCTTTAATTGGGCTAGGATCCTACGTGCCGGACAAGTTAACATCCATTAGTAAAGAGCGCTCCCTAGTGCTCACCCGCTGCGTCAATGGTGCAGCCTGTTCGTACTGTGTTCCAAGTGTTATAAATAAAGTATCTCTCCTCTAGCAGGAGGCAGTAATTCTGTGTTAATTGTTGTCTTGAATTTAGGTGCATACGCTGCACCGCGGTGAGAGCACACCTTTGCACCATCTGCCTGAGGGGGATATTGTCAGCTTAATCGGGTAGTGTTTAATGTAAAGTAGACAAGATGGGGAGCAGCCAGAGTGGGGGAATAACCAAAAAGAGCCCCCTGGGCTGCATTGTAACACACTGGAAAAAGATAGGGGGACCTCCAGGCGCAAGCGTGAATAAAAAGACCCTAATAAAATATTGCAATCAGTGGTGGCCCCTATATAAACTGGATGAGGGGGGAAAATGGCCCCTTAATGGGACCTTGAATTATAATACCTTGTTGCAATTGATGCTGTTTTTAAGGACGGAAGGGAAGTGGGATGAAGTCTCCTATGCAGACATGTTTTTCACCCTCCAAGACAATCCTGAATATCAAACAGACTGTGGCCTGCACCCCCACGAGATCCACTAGTGCTGGCACCAGAAAAAGAAAATAAGAAGGAAGGGAAAGGAAAGTTGAAAAGTTGTTGTTCATCATGCAGTATAGGACAGAGATGCACAAAACTGGGGAAAGAGAAAAGGGCCACCGAGGTAAAGGATTTTCCAGAGTTCTATAAACCACCAGTAGGAAGCTGGCAGGAGGAGAGTGAAAGTTGGGAGGAGCCAGAGACAGAGCCAAGCTCCCCGCCTCGCAGCCCCATATCCTCTCATACTCGGAGACGGGAGAAACAAGTGGTGTTGCAGGCTCCTTTGAGACAAGCTGTAGGACCGGATGGGGCCCCTGTCAGAATAAAAGTCCTGTTTACTTCCTTTGATCTCGAGACCTGGAGCATAGCGAAGGGGTATCGAGATGACCCTGTGTGGTGGTTTGACCTTGGCTAAATGCCAGGTACCCACCAAGTCGCT
>JADKXW010011179.1:0-11331 GCA_017315185.1 Bubo scandiacus
CTGGCTGAGCCGGAATTGGTTTTCCCCTGTAGCAGCCCTCATGGTGCTGTGGTTTATGTTGGGAGCTGGCAGGGTGTTGATAGCACCCTGGTGGTGTGGCTACTGCTGAGTAGTGCTTACACAGCACCAAGGCTCTTTCCGACATTTCCCCCCCACAGTGGGATGGGGTGGGCAAGATCTTGGGAGGGGACACAACCAGGACAGCTGACCCGAACTGACCAAAGGGATATTCCAGACCATATGACGTCTGCTCAGTATAAAGCTGGGAGAAAGGAGGAAGGGGGAGGGGTCACCCTTGGTCCTCCGAGGCAACCACTACACGTATTGGAGCCCTGCTTCCTGAGAAGGCCCGACATCGCCTGTTCATGGGAAGTAGAGAATAAATCTGTTTTGTTTTTTTTTGTTTCCACACACGGACCTTTGCTTTGCTTTGCTTATATTAAAACTGCTTTTGTTTTACCCACAAGGGTTGGTTATTTTCTTTCCCCTCTTTGCCCTGTTGAGAAAAAAGGGGAAGGGTGGGAAGTGATAGAGCGACTTGGTGGGTACCTGGCATTTAGCCAAGGTCAAACCACCACAGTGTGAATTTGCTTTCCACAGAGGAGTTCAAGCTTTTCATCTTCTATCTGCTCTTAGCTTTCCTTTAAGTTGGGGTATGTGTTGGTGATGTTGGAAGCCTCTTCAAATCATCTGGAGTTGGGAGCTAGAATCAGAGTTGGTGTGAAGAGTTAATCAACGCTGATTTCAGTGGAGCATCATCTATTTACACTAGTGTTCTGAATCAGACACTGGGAATTTAGTTCAATGAGTCTTGGTTTTGCATCAGTTGACTGGAAGTCACATACTGTTTCCTGCCTGCTCTAAGGCCAGAAAGACCAAAATACCTGTTTCTCTTTTCATATCTCTTCTAATGCTAGACAGTGGCACTCATTTAGACCCAGACCTCTCAAATCTTAAACCCAAAGACTAGATTAACTCTGTGCTAGTGCAAAACTAAAAAAAGATTTCTGGATTGCTCACGTGAAATTCAGGGTACCTGAAACTGTTCTGTGGAAAGGGATCAAGACAGCTTGAGTGGGGCAACCTGCCTGCTACCTGGTGTTACTCACTGACTTTCTCTCCGTGGAAAGAGTGTGTATTTTTAGCTTAGCTTTCAGAAGGCAAGGTCTGTGTGATGGTGGTGTCACTGCCTCTGACTCTCCACTCCAGTGATTTCTGAACCTGTTATCCAACCTCAGGTAACTTTACTAGGTCAAAAATCTGAGTGACTAAACTGGAAGAAATTTTATGAAAATGGGTGTCTGGGTAGAGAAGAGACATTTAAATTAAAGATGCCCTAGAGGAAGACCACAGGGATGACTCAACCTGAAAGAACTCAAGTTCTATTGGTCAAAAAACCTTTCAGGTTTTCTGTGTTTTGCAGCACATCTAGCTGTCTCAGATTGCACCTGTTGAAGGAATGCTCTTAGTGAGGCATTTCATACCAAGAACACCAAGGAATAAGAAATGAGCCAGTTTGTTGCTCTTGGGTGACTCCAGTGACAAGTCAGTGCAGCCAGCCCTGCTTTCTACCGGGCCCCTGGTTGTCCATACTGCATAATTAAGGGTCAACTTAATCCCCTTTGTAGGTCAGGCTAGGCATGGGTAGGGATTGTCTACATTATGGTCTGCTATGTGTTCTTACAGTGCTTCAAGTCATTCTGTTTCAAGTACCTCCTAACACAGCACGAGTCGTGGTCTCACTCTTAACACAGGCATTTCTGGGAATGGCTGGGCTGGTGGCCAGATGAGGTTGTATCTGACTTTGGAGAGACCAGCATGGATTTCATCTACAGAAACAAAAAAACACCCTATGATGGGCTGCATTTTCCTCCTGAGTGTATGAATGTTTCACTATTACCCCCTGCCTAGCATGTGTCCTGCTTTTTTTTTTCCTTCGCTGTCTCATGACTATTGTTTTAAATTCTTCCTCTGACTCCAAATTACTACATGAAGCTCCAGCATCCCTGGCAGGGCAGTTTGTCCTGCTGGACTCTCTAAAAAAGCAAAGGTAGCAGCTGGAGCAGTGTACCTCTGCTCTGAGGTTCCTAAAATAATTGTATCTAACTTGGTCCAAGCTCATGAAGTTCCTTGGATTCTTGATGATTCAACACCTCGCATACCCTGCTAGGAAACAAGCACTGAACTCATTAAGAAAACTTACAGGAGCTGGAATGTGCCTCCCTCATCAGGGATGTATCTGCATGAAAACATGCAGAAGAGGACTTGCAGCAATTATGCCAGTGGGTACCTTTTAAGCTAATTTCTTAAGGAAATGTGTTTTTATCAAGCACCTATGCTGTCTGCCTACCTAGGGGTGGCTCTGTCTGTCAGTCTGTCCTTCCTGTGTAACCCTGGAACTCATTGGGCACATTCAGCACAATATGATAGAGAGGAGAGATCTCAGAGACTATTATAAACTTCATTAACGGGATGACTGATAGTGAAATCACTGAAGAAAAGGCTACTAAGCTCACCCTTTAGTAGACATTAGGGAATCTGCATGGAGAGTGAGACATCAAAAGTGAAGCATCACCAGTTTTCTCTGCTCTCCGAACAACTTGTTTTTAGCTCTGCTGGGCCTGAGTGAGACAGGGGAAGGATGGATTTAATTCCCCCACCCTGGCAATGGAATATGCTTAGCCCCTGACATCATTATAGACAAATCTATATTAAAGGTGGAGAGCACAGTTCAATCTTGGTGGCATCATGTCCAGAGGGCCGGTGGGGGAAATCTTCCTTGCCTATTGAGGCTTAAAGGGAAACTTAACATGAGGAGGATGACTAAAGTGCATTTAGAGCGAGAAATTTATGTAAAATTATAACCTTTATAAAATAGGATTAAGTGCCAATGTGCTTACATTTGGATGGGGAACGCTTGTTATTTGCCCTGCAAGAGTTATGGACAATAGGTCTCTGCAAACAGAGACTGAGGAAGAGACAGAGAGTCTCAGTTACTTTTTCTTTTTCCCTTCGCTCCTGCCCTCCTCCTTTCATTAAAGCTGCACATCATACAAAGTGGCACCAGCCTCAGAGAGTCTGACAAAACCATTGCATGGATCCTCAGGACAGAACTTGCTGCAGTTCATGTTCTTTCCCTCTTCCTCTTCCTACCTTTTGCCTTCCAAGTGTACATCCAGTAAGTCAGATGAAACTTAATGTTGTTTGCTCTGTCTCTAATTCTCTCTTCTTTTCTCTATTCTCCTTTTCTCTTGCTGCTCTGCTTCCTTGTCCCTCCTCTGCTCTCCAGCTTCAAGTTGTGTTTTACGTTGCTCTAGAACAGCAGCACTTTTTGAGCTTACCTTTAGTCTTTCCTGTTTCTGGCCTTCTCCCTTATTTGCAGATCAATAAGTGCAAACAGTGGGCAAGGGAACATCAGCGGAATAAAAATTAATAAAATTAATCGATACAGCTCAGTTCCTATTTTATGTCTCTTAAATTGTTGAATGGGCTGATTTTACAGCAGAGGTGTGTTTGGAGTGGAGGGAGCAATTCTGCTTTTTTTGCTCTGAGGCCCGCAGATATTGGGTGCTCCTGCTCAGAGACCCAAATGCTATCTTGAAGATGAATCCCTTGCCCAGGAGGTGCAGGCTGTCAAGTGAAATGATGCTCTGATCTGTGATGATTAGTAGGGAGCTAATATCACAAGGCTCCATTTGTCACCACCTCTCTGTTCCTATAGCACAGTCCTAGGTATTTTGGGATCTGCTTTGGGGTTTCTTTTCAGGTTCTGGGTATCTGTAAAAAATCTACCAACAAGAGATCTGCTCCTGCAGCATGAATTCAGCTCTCTAAGAGGATGAACTATCATTGCCTTGTACTTTTTATTGTTTCTTGTTTTGGTTATTGTTGGGTTTTTGTTTGGGTTGGGTTTTTTTTTTTTTGCTGTTGTGTTTTTTTTTTTACAGAAATATCATTTAATTAGACAAGGTGTGCTATAGCATCACTGAGTGTGCTATACCATCACTGAGCTGGGAACTCAGGCTTGTACCTTTATTTCTGTGCAAAAGCTTTCTCCTATTTAACGCCTTCATCTGTGGAAAATGAGAAACATCACCCACTTGAAATGATGGAAGTGGGGAGCTCAAACCACTTAAAAATAACCACTGTCCAATGAGATATGACTCTAGTAATTTCTTGGCTTTAGGAAAATATTTCCCTTCTCACACTAGTGAGAGAACAGAATTGGTTGTAGACTTTGCTTTTTACATCCACTGCTGCTATCTCAGAAGGAAATTGTGAGTATAAATCAGTTGGGGGCTCTGATCCAGCTATTCTCTTCTCTTTTTGAGTGCAGATTGCTATGTTTTCCTCCCTATGAAATGGGAATTAGACTCATGGAAATGCAAGGCCTGTAAAGCTGATTCTTATCATGCTCCAGTTTTCTGCTGGTATTATTGCAACAACTTCTATGTTCTTTGCTCCTGGTATATATCAGGACTTATGAAGATAAGGGTTGGTGCAATAAGGTTCCTCAATATTAGCAAGAATAATTAATTTCTAGTCTGAGCCCTGACATGACATGCGCCAGTTATTGATGAATGAATAGTAAAAGAGGCAGAGGCTTTGCTCAATTTGAATTCTTGCTCCTCCAAACCTTTTCAGTATACTCTCAACTTTAGTCAGGAGCTGTAATGTTGCGTTTCTGTAATAAGTCCTTTCTTAAATTTTTCATCTTGACTCAGTATGATCTCTCAAATGGTTACCTGCAGCTGTCAGGATTAGGAGTGTTGATCTGCTCTTGAGACAAAACATGAAGACACTTTCAGGACCTGGTTTTCTCAGATTTCCTCCTGCTCTTGGCTAAGCTGGCCAAGCTCTAACTTTTCTTCCAGTGACACTGCTTTAGTGCTAGAGCTCAAAGCACTGCATTGAGCAGGGAGCTTGGAGAGCACTGAGGCAACTGAACTCCCTCCTCCCAACACCTAAGACATCCCAAATCAGTTTGATTACAGTTTTGCTTGAAAGCTGCTGGGTCCCTTTGAGCCTAAATAGTTGTCATGTTTTACAGATGGATTATTCCAAATCCTTAGGGAGGGGAAAAAAATTAACAAGGAGGATAAAGTAGAAAACCACTGTTGCAACAATCACACCAGCTTCAGCTACCCAATGGCTGCTGTTGTGTAATGCAATCCCCATATACGGTGCATTACTGACTTCCAATATGCGGTAGTATTTACATTAGCATTACGATACCATCAAGCCTTTACTTATCCACGTAGTTAAAACTGTTATCTGTATATGAACCCCAGAGATGATATATCTAATTGTCAGCAGTGACCTGATGATAATAGCAGTACAATTTAGTTACAATATACAATATCATTAATCATACAAATGTAGCATAAGCAGAATGGACCATTTGCTAAGGTCTTGCCGGGGTGGGAGGAAGGTCCCTCACTTATGACAGCTGTATACACCAGAGGCTTCCCTAAGGAAAGGGGCTGGCAGGATGGGGGGGGAGATCTTCCACTGAAATCAGAATCACCTTCAAGGGTGGTACATGTCTCTATTAGCATTATGCTACATATGCTAATGGCACTGTTTCTGGGCATTAACATATGCTCAGAGCAACAGACTTTCACTTACAGAAACTGATTTAAACTCAGTGAAGCAGATAAACACAGAAATCTAAGCAGGTGGCTGCAACTGAAGGAAGAATTTTCAATTCCTGCACTCAAATAATGAACTTCATTAAAACCATAATTAGTATTCAGATAACTATATTCTGACACATAGAATAAAGAAGATCATTTAAAGGATGCAAATATCTACCTGGGATGAGGGGAGGCAGAGGCTTAGGTTTGGAATACAGAGTGGTTTGAATAGAAATCCAAAGCACTCCTTAATTTCATACTGCTGCCTTTGATATTGGCCTGGGACAGAAAACACAAATAGCAGGAGGATGTTATTGCATCATTCACAGGCACAAAGTGGGAATTAAACTTTTAAACAAGCAGTTTCTGGAAGGTAATGATAGAAATTAATCTTTTATTGTAGGATGTTAGATGGTATAAAGATCTTGTTACAGAAGTGCTGGTAAATTTGGTCACTACTTTTAATACCCCAACCTTTCATTTGGGAAATGTTGTACAGGCATGATAAAAAATATGAACAAAAGAAATCCTTTTCTGTTCTCTCCAGTCACACTTGCTCAAGTTTTGTTTTGAGCACTGATAGCTGGTTCCAACTGAAAGAATCACCAGTGTTTCATCCACAGGATAATGTTGCAAAAGTGAAAGTCCTCCCTGTTTCTCTCAAACTCCACTCATCTGAAAGGTTGTATGGACTTTAAATCTAATCTAGCTGAGCATGAAGCTTAGAGTGAAATGTTAAACGGGGGTGAATTTTACATGGATTCAGCTTTTATTGCAGGCATTTGATCTGGTTCCAGATGTACTGTTTCTCCAAAGAATTATGCAATAGTTCTTTTTCTTATACTAGGGGTATATATCCTTATGGTCAGTCCTAAAAGGCATATTCAAACCTTGTATGCTCCAGCTAGCTCTCTGGACTGGTATTTCCTCTTAGTATGTAGGAATATGTAGTACACATACGGTACTAAGTTTTCAAGAATTGTGGATCAGATCTGCACAATGATGAAATTGCTCATTACAGTTCATTACATGAAGAAATGAACAACATCAGATTTTGGAAATCCCTTGGGTTGAAAATGGTGAGAGACTGGGAGAATGTTTGAGGGAGGTATTGTATGCACTTACCCTGTTCTTACTGTTCTCTGGGCATGTGTTTATGGAAGTTGCTGGGTGCAGAGAGGCCTTATGTGCTCGATACCTCTGAATCAGTATGGCTGTACTTATGTGCTTAAGAAAGCAACATCTTTCTTTCCTTTTTCTTTCTTTTTCCCTTTGCATCTTTAATATTGAAAAGCTTTTCTAAGCAAACCTCAAAAATGTAAGCTTTGTTTATAAAGCTGGTGCCTGTGTTCACTGGATTCCAGGAGAATGTGAATGGGAATGAATAGCAAGCAAAGCAAAATTTAAAGAGTAATTTTGAGACCTGACCCTCAAAATAACTAAACGCACCATGTGCATACTCAAAGAACCAATTTGTTATTCTTTTTTTGGTATTGCTATCTCTTCCAGTTTCTACAAGCCTGGTGTGCTTTGCTGTGCCTCCTCACAACCAGCTTCAGAATGTGTGAGAATATATGAGAATCTCAACTTTTTTTTTAGGTACATTTTCCAGCCTGTGTTTAACTGAGAAAATCTGAATCTTAAAGACTGAAATATTGCAGAACAACAATTAGAAATCTCAAAATGCACTGTTTTGAGCTAAAATGATTGAATGTCTTTTGTCTTAAGATTTTTAATCCAATATTATAATTTTGGAGGATCTCTTCAATTTTTCTGAATGCATCAGAGCCAGCAATCAAGCTCTATTAACCTTTAAAGTCCAATTTCTTGTTTTCTTTTAAATCAAAAGTAGCAACTTCATGGCCTTCTGTCTTGGTTTCGGCCAGGATATAGTTAACTTTGCCAGTCAGAGAGGGACCTGGGGGTGTTGATTGATAGCTGGCTGAACAGGAGCCAGCAGTGTGCCCAGGTGGCCAAGAAGGCCAATGGTATCCTGGCTTGTATCAGAAATAGCGTGGCCAGCAGGGACAGGGAAGGGATCTTACTCTTGTACTTGGCACTAGTGAGGCCGCACCTCAATTACTGTGTTCAGTTTTGGGCCCCTCACTACAAAAAGGCCATTGAATGACTCGAGCGTGTCCAGAGAAGGGCAACGGAGCTGGTGCAGGGTCTGGAGCACATGTCGTACGAGGAGCGGCTGAGGGAACTGGGGTTGTTTATTCTAGAGAAGAGGAGGCTGAGGGGAGACCTCATCGCCCTCTACAACTACCTGAAAGGAGGTTGCAGAGAGGTGGGGTGAGTCTCTTTAACCAAGTAACAAACGATAGGACAAGAGGCAATGGCCTCAAGACGCACCAGGGAAGGCTTAGACTGGATATTAGGAAGTATTTCTTTCCAGAAGGGGTTGTTAGGTGTTGGAATGGGCTGCCCAGGGCAGTGGTGGAGTCCCCATCCCTGGAGGTGTTTAAGAATCATTTTGACATAGCGCTTAAGGATATGGTGTAGTTGAGACTGGTCATTGTTAGGTTAATGGTTGGACTAGATAATCTTCAAGGTCTTTTCCAACCTAGATGATTCTGTGAACTTTCCTTGGGCTGAGAGGGAACACAGCTAGAGGGCCAGGTCCGGATCGATCATTGGAGTATTCCATATCATGTGATGTCATGCTCAGTATATAGGTAGACACGTGCTCTCTCATGCCCCGTTTCAGTTTCTGGGTCAGTGTGGTGGGATTTTCTGGTGCGGTTGGATCGCTGCTGTGGGGGGCCGGCTGTGTACCTGTCACCACGCTCGGTAACCCACTGCTGCATTTTTACCCGTTTTGGACCTACTATTGTTACTGTTGTTTTTGTTACTATTACTAAATTTTTTTAATTCAACCTACGAATTTCTTCTTTTGTCCCTCCTGTATTTCACCAGGGAGGGGGGAAGTAAACAACTGGCCACATGGCGATTGGCTACCGGCTGAGTTCAAACCACAACACCTTCCAAACTCTAATAGCAACTCCCTCTTCTTTGTACACTGTGAATAACAGGGTATAACTATGCTACTCTTATCTTTTGGGAGGAGTCCTAGGATACTGGATACCTAAGATACCTATATTACTGTGAAGATTTGAGGTTTACTCCTGCATTTTTCACTCCCCAAGTACAGGTACCCTTATTGTCCGTCTATGGATTCTGGATATTGGAGTCTGCTAGGTGTTTTTTATGTTACACATCGTAAGGGAAAGAATGTTGTTTTTGCATAATAAGCCTGATGGGAAGGGCAGGAGCCATTCACCAAAGCAATCAACAAGAGCAATTCACAACCATTGAAATCCCTGGCCTAGGGCTAGAAGACAAGGGGTCTTTTTGTCAACTGTGATGACCCAGTACTTGGAACTGGCTTTAGATGGATGCAGATACCGAAAGACTTGGGGAACCTGAATTTCGAACTTTTCCTTCTTAGTACGCTTGCGTGATGAGCTCATGCATATTAACTTCTCCGCCCTGGAGAAAGCCAAGGTTCATTTCCATGAACATGCGATGTATGAACACATACATGAAGGGCCGTATCGGTAGGTGGTTCGGGAAGTCTGTACACCCTGTAGTACTCAGCCAATGAGGAATCAGGGGAGGGAACTCGCGGTTGGGAGAAAGGGATATAAACCATTGCACGATGGCTGTTAGGTGCGTCCACCTGATGGGGCGCCCGGTCTTGCAAGAACGTAATAAAGAGTGCTTCACACCGCATCCTGTCTGAGCCGTTGATAACTGGCAACTGAGCGTTTCTCACAATTTGGGGGCTCGTCCGGGATCGAAGTCGTCGCCTGGGAGTCTCTGCCGTTGAGGGCGAGGAGGTACGCCCTGTTGATTTCAACGGTATCGCGAATCATCAACGGTGACTCCACGGGGACCGACTGAGATCCTGAGACTGATAATACAGACGGGCCTTGTGAAACACTGGGGGAAAAAGGAAAGAAAAAGGAGGAACTTTGGAAAGCGCTGTTAGACCAGGCAACTCTGTGCACGGACCAAGGTAAGAAAATTGGACTGTGAAGTACTGCCTTGGTGGTCTGGGAGATTCTGGTGGGTGGGAGCAAGTGATCCGTACGTCAGTACAGGCTGAGGGCAGAGCCCGCAGTGGCGGCTCTGCTGTGATGCGAGGAAAACGACCTGAAGTCTCAGGGAAAAATGGGGAACAAAAAGACTAAGCTTAGCGGAAATTCAGGGAAGGTCCCTGAAAAACATTCCCCCGGACAGTCCGTTGGGGAGAATGTTGATATGATGGAGGAACGTTCCGAATACAAAGGGGAAGGACAAAAACAAAATTACACATTATTGTGGTTTTGTGTGGACAAAGGAGCTCATTTGGGGACATAAGGCTTTTTGGCCAAAATATGGGTCAACTGAGAACTGGTTATGTCAAGACTTAAACTTCTATGTGAGTTCAAAGACCCCTTTTTCACAAGAGGAGTCTGACTACACCTCCTGCTGGGTCCAACAAAGGACTGAACACCTTTTTACCTTAAAGGTGGAACAGGAGGAACAGGAAGAAACTGGGGATGAAAAGCCTCCAGAAGCTATCGTTGTGGGAGACTGGGGCATTTTGAGAGAGAATGCCCAGAGTTAAAGTAATTCCAATCATGAACTTTGAAGACATAGAATAGAGGAGTCAGGGGTTCTTTAGCTATAAATCCCACCAAGAGCCCTTGATAAATTGGAGGGTGGGACCCTGGGAGTGATACCGGGGCAAGCAAGACTTCTTTAAATTATATTCCCTTGGGGTTGGAGCTATCGGACCAATGGGCGTCGGTGGCCGGCATAAAAGGTGAAGGGTTTATGGCTTCTGTATTTAAAAAAAAAAAAAAAAATAGGACAGTTGTGGGACAACTGTTATGTCCCAAAGGCAGGCAGTAATCTGCTGGGCCGGGATTTGGTGATACGACTAGGATTACAAATCCACACTTATAAGGAATGTGTATGACTATTACTATGAATACTCTGACAGAGAAAGATGAGGTAGATATAAACCCCATCGTGTGAGTCAAAGAGGGTAATAGGGGAGGACTAAAAATCCCCCCCTTAAAAAAAATTACCTTATTAGATAGACATGACATAGTACGACAAACAATATCTGATTTTGGCAGAGGGGCGGAAAGGTCTTCAACCAATAATTGAGGGGTTGCTTAAGGATGGACTGCTGGAACCCTGTATGTCCCCTTTCAACACCCCCATTTTGCCAATTCGAAAAATGGATGGTTCTTATCGATTGGTACAAGACTTAAAAAAAAAAAAAGGTAAATGAAATAGTCAAAAAGAGATATCCTGTGGTACCAAACCCGTATACTCTGATGAGTAAAATACCACATGGACACAGATGGTTCAGTGTTACAGACTTAAAGGATACTTTTTGGGCTTGCCCATTGGATCCGGAAAGTAGGGATTTACTTGCCTTTGAATGGGAAGACCCCCAGACAGGGCGCAAACAACAGTTGAGGTGGACTGTTCTACCTCAAGGATTTACAGAATCCCCTAATTTATTTGGGCAGATATTAGAACAAACTCTGGAACAATTTAAGCCACCTGAAGGGGTCATGATACTACAGTATGTGGATGACCTTTTACTCTCAGGGGAGGGGCGGTCTGAGGTGAAAGTAGCCACAGATGGACTCCTTAAGTTTCTGGGAAAACAAGGGTTAAGGGTCTCAAA
>JADKXW010011207.1:0-12501 GCA_017315185.1 Bubo scandiacus
CTCCTGTGCAAAGGGATGAGCTCACCCACAGATGGGTCAATGCTGCAGGGAAGCCAACCAAGTGCTCAGGACTGCAAACAGACACCAAGGGAAATGTTTTGACTAAGGTTCTGAGGGAAAGAGGTCCCTTCTGGTGAAAGCTAAGTTAGTGGATTAATTTGACTTTATATTGCCCTTTATGTACAAGATATCCAACCAAGCCTTGCAGTGACAATTCAAAAAGCAAGATTGCATTTGACTGCTTATAATCTGCATGTCTAGATAAATGTCCAAGCAAAAAGATGGGTATGAATTCATATGAGTTTACACTCTTTCACCTTTTAATACAAACACTATAAATGAAGTGTTGTTAACTCACAAGTTCTGGCCCACCAGATACAGCCTCAGAATTATGCAAGAAAGCACCAGTATTTAGGTTGGTTTGAGAAAATAAACTGTCAGAGATAAATGCCTTCTGACATGTGTCCTTCACTCTAGGGCCTGGTGCCTTTGGTCATCTGCATCTCTACAGACTGGGATTTCTAGGCAAAGCCTCTCCACTTAATCTCGTTAATATTTCCAAATTTCTCTTCATAAGCTAAAGATCCAGTGTGAGATTTAGATGGTAATTAACTCTCTCCGTTTCACAAATTACATAATGAGAACTTGCACAATGTTATTTCAGATGGAAGCAGAAACAGGATGTCTCACACTCTGCCACAGAAACAGCTACTCCCAGCTACTCGAGACCATCAGTTCAGCAGAGCGAGAAAGAGTCAGGAAATTTCAAAACCCAGATCAATACAAGATAAACTGTGTTATTTTTCATAACCAGACTAAAAGAAGGTGCATTTCTCTGGCAATGTTTCCATCTCAAACAATGCAACTATCTGGCTCAAGTCCAAACTAGGCATGCCCCAAAGTCCCAGCTCCAGCCCCCAACAAGAGCCGAGCAGCAGTGCTCTCTCTCTGAATTCATTTTCCACCACAGGAAAGCAGAGCTATGAACAGCACTGGGGGGGTTAGCAAACTGTAAAATGGGAGCTCAAAAAATCAGAGACTTTTTGTTTAATTCCTATAATTTTGGGAGGAGGACACAATGCATAACTTCTGAACTTCCTAGCTAGCACTTGCAACTCTACAAAAACACTTTATGACCAAACAATTCTTACAGAAGAACTTGCGGCAAACCCCCCCCACCAAACCCAACAATGAAAAGACCACAAAACATACCTTTAGAAGGGTTTGTTTCATAACCCTGTTGTGTTTCACAGGACTGGGGTTCAGAACACGGAACAATCTTAGGCTCCATTACAGGAACTGTCTCTCTCGTGTGCCTGGACGGTGCTTTCATTTCTGCCCCCACCCACCCCTGTGCTTTTGAAGGCAGCGTCCCTGGTTCTTCTCTACGCTGTAACGCAAAGGTTTCTGACCGTGCATTTCCCGAGTTAATTTCTCCCATGTGCCTGGCACCATTCACGTGTAGTTCACTGGCTTGCAACAATACTTCTGTTTGATTAGCAGCTGGGGTGTTGAATAAGGTGTTAGGCTCAATGCTACAGGAGCTTGCACGACTCACGGGAGATGCACCAGCAGAATGGCCAGCACTGTCCACCATCTCCATTTCCTCACAGGAGCAGCAGCAGGATTAAAGAAGATCGAGAGGTAGAGCCCTTGTGGCCAAACCCCTCTGTGAGCAGCACCCCAGTCCCGCCGCTGGGCAGAGCATCGACACCGGAAACAGAATCCTCCATCAGGGCGACAAAGCCGGAGGGGCCTGGGCAGCCGTGAGGCCCCCGAGAGCAGCGGGGGCTGCAGGGAGCTTCCCACGCCCTCTGTCATCTGGGCCGAGCACGGAGGAGAGGCCTCGGCCATCAGAGGTTCACTTTCTGTGTGCGATGTAACCTCCAGCAAGCGCCTGGATTGCTGCACAGAGGGAACGGATTGACTCTCCAGAACTGGTCTGGAAAACCCGTAGTGTGATGAAAAAGATTTAGGGAGCAGTTTCCGTGTGGATCGTCTGACAGAGCACCGGCTCTGCGCCTCTGCAAAGCCTGGATCGTCAGCCTCGTTCTTCCCAGAGTTATGCAATTGATAAAGACATTCTTATCAGCTGAGGGCTCCTTCCCTCTTCAAACTCCTCTGTCAAAGACCTTGTTATCTTCTTGCTACGTGAGCTGCCAAAGCCAACTGAATGCCTTCCTCTGCTTTTAACGTGTTCCTCTAAGCTCAGTTTTTGAACAGTGCCAAGAGAGGACTGGGCACCATTTGAGATGTTGACATTCTGACCAGCTGAGTCAGGCTTCTGCTCACTCCCTCTCTGTTACGGAAGCTGATGGAAGGAGTGCGGAAAATACTCCGGCGCTTGCCTGTGCTCCCTGAGCTGGAGTTAGTGCTGGGTGGGGAGGGGGTGTGGAACCAGTGACATCAGCAGAAGAGGGTGAGGAAGGGAGGGAGTCGGCTCATACTTCTCCTGAAGATTGGCAACCGAGATACCAGAGTCGATCGTCTGGATCCTGAGTCCCCCATCAGGGCACAGAGTGTCCGTGGCTCTTCACAGCCAATAAACTAACCTGGGATGGAAAAAAGAAAAAAAATATTTAAATGATACAGCCTCAAAGTCCACTTGAACAGACTTTAAGTCACCTAAATACATGAGATGCCAACATCACTTCTATGTACAGCTGCAAGTTGCTGCATATGCATTACTGAAGATTTTTAGAATTTCAAAGGGATGTTCAATAGGCAGCGCTGAAAACCCAGCAGCTGAGCAAAGATGTGTCTGAAAACATTCTACAGATGAGAGATACAGTATTATATATGATATATTATACAATGAGATGACCCTGGGTAACAGTATAAAATCTACGTGCCAAAAGATACACAATTGTATCACCCAAATGTCCTTGTTTTGTAAGTTCTTGGGACAAGTCTTATAAACTGTAAGCTCTCTTAGAGACTTGACTTTTCATGATCCGAGTAGAACAAAACATTATTTTGTGTTCCTAAATACTCAGATTTTTTGCAAGAAAAAGAGGATTTAAATTTTCCAATCTTCACTGAACTTTCAGATGGATTTTTAACCCCTTTCTGTGTTCCTGCTGAAGGCTGTATGTGTCACCTTACAGCAGAGAACATGCTGGCACTGCAGTCCAGCTAAATACGCACCACCAAAAATTCTTCCTAAGGGACTCTAAGTTCTAGGAATTCATTGTCAAATATGGGATCATGTTTCTAGATTTGAACTTTAATGTTTCATTTGAACACTTCTCTGAAATCCTCTTGCAGCTTACTTGCTTATAACTAGCTATTTTTGCAGCTTTTTGAAAGTGAAGTGTTTCATACCCAGACACTTGGCATTTTTTATAAATATTGTAGCCATAAAAACTTATTTTCATCAGCACAGCAGATGTACTAGAACAAAATTTATCTTTATGAAACATATACCAGTTCTATCTCCCTTCTGTTCTCATTAAAATAAACTATCACTGTGAGAGACAGGACCACAGAGGGAGCAATGAAAACATGGGATATATAGTCACAACAACAGGATAGGCTGTAGGTACAATGCCAGAGCTCAGCTTCGTGAGCTGCAAGTGTCCAGCACACAGGAATAAAAACCAGGTGATTTATCTAAACAAGGTTTGTACGTCAAGTGCAAAACCAAATTCATTCATCTAATGAGCAATTTAATGTGTTATGTGGCTACAACAAATATCTATGAACAATATATATTTATACAGTGTGTATATACACACATACTTAAAAATGGGAACAGAATATTTAAGGAGTAATAAAACTATATAGATGTTATATTACTGTGAAAATAAGGGTAACAAGTAAGTTCAGAGACTATTTCTGACTAGACATGGGACTGTACTTTCTACACGGTTAACTTTTTTTTGTAAAAAGCTGGTACAGCTCCAGTCTGAACACGCACTGCCAAGCAGCCACGACATTCCCAAGCCCCAGGAATCAATAAGCAATTTTGTAGTTTAAGAGGAGAGAAACAGCTCGGGAACAACCACTAATTCCTAGAAGTAACTGGTGATCTCTGATAACAAGCTCCAACCCGGCCCAGCCCACACCCAGATCCTGCGACCAAACCCCCGAGCTGAGCTCAGTCTGAGTGGGCCCGAGGCGCTGGCCCAGGCACCCCCGGCGTGCCCAGAACAACCCCCCGCAGCCGAGCTGATGCCCGGCAGCTGCTCCCCTGCCCTGGCCCTGGGGCAGTTCGCACCCACCCGCTGCCAGAGCGGGAGCAGAGCCCGCGGCACCGGGCAGCAGAGCCCTGGGAACTCACCCAGGGGTCACTGCCCCCGCTGCCGCCTCTGCCCACAGTTCAGCCTGCCCAGACAGGCCTTGGGAAGCTCCTGCAGCCTTCTCCACCCTCCCCTACAAACCCTCGTGGTGCTTTCACCACTCCCACACCTGGTGTGTCGGGTTGTTGCCTGGGTGACCGCACACCTGCAGGCGTGCCGATGGTACGGACATGCACCCCCCGCAGGGTTACACACCGACGGGGAGGGCTTCTCCTGGCCTGTTAAGGAGGCATGAGAACTGCTGAAAAACAGACTTTAGAATGCAGTTTTACAGCTGCAGCAGATGAGCAAAATATTTTGAAAATACATTAAATCACTACAGGCATTTTCTGCTCAGACAAAACATTTGCTCCCATTACTCCCCTTCCTACCCACACCTCAACTGTCAGCTCACTGGAGAACAAACCAGTCGGGTTTATAATTACAAGATTCTCCGAGTTGAGAACAGAAGGAAGCAGAAAACTGAGCAAAAAGCACATATTGTAACTTCCACTGGAAATACAAAGGCTGTGTCGAAATAATAATAGAGATTATTCCCAATAACTGACCTGTGAACATTCACGGCCTTTGCTTTCCAGGTGTAACAAGTTTTAATAGAAGACATTGCCTCTAACTGCAGGTAACAAATGGCATTTATTCAGCCATTCCTCCTTCCTCGCCTCTTGAAGGAAGGGCACAAATAAACTGCCAACACTCCTCCTGCTGTCCCAGCAGCAGAAATCCTCACCCATAAAACAGGAGCCAATTCCAATATACTGCTCTCTCTAGGTCTGCAATAGCTATCGGAGGACATTTCTGACAACACACACATCCATGTACGCATCCATGTCTCATGCATATGTGAATGCTTATGTGCATATAGTTTGAATAATTTGAATACTGTCTATATTTTATTAATATTTTGAATATTTGCATAAACTGTTTATTTTATATAGATATGCACATTTTGCAGTGTAAAAGAGCCAAAGTTTAGCACTACAAGTGGCAATTCTGCTGGCAACACAGGAAAAAGTAATATATATTTCAAGATATAAGTACCCTCAGAAATTAATGAAATAAGATCTTTCACTAATTTTTTTGACACATTGCAGAGGGGTTATAAACTGCCATATATGTCCCATTGGATGAGCAAAATAGAAGGTGTTTCCTTTCAGTCTTCACATCTAACATAATTATTTCTGCTTACCACTGTATAGCAGTGACCCTTACAGAGTGAAATTCAGCTACATATCCTTTATGAAACCACTAATTTTCTGTATCTAACACCCTCATCCCTGCTGGCATCATCTCAAAAGCTGCAACAGAGGGAAAAGAAAACAGCAGACACCTTTGCAATGGCATTATGCCATTCCAGATGGCCCTGTCAAATTTAAATTGGACAGCTCTGATCCTACAGCCAATCTAGGACCTAAGAAAAAGCCCCTTCTATCTTAAAATGATGAGGTTTTTAGAATACTAACAAGAAGTCAAGTGAAGAAGAAGGATTAAGGAAAAGTGAGAGCCTAAGAAGGCTTTCAATTAGATCAGGCTCCTTGTTTAGGACAAAATATAATTTGCATCATTATCATATAATGTGAACAGTCAAAAAATAGTCTACACAGTATTCTGCACAGATATCTGAATCTTGGTCAAATACACAAACCATTACTTTGTAATACTTTTCAATTCTAAAATCCCGTTATTGCTGAAACTGAAGTCTTCACTCAATGCTGCATTAAACAGACACTCAGATTTTGCCTTTTACGGAATGGATTTTTGATGCACATTTTTTCATCTGCCGTTACACAAGACAGAGTTTGATATACTGAAGGGAAGTAAGTAAACTATTTTGAAAACACTTAATTGCAGCCAGAGTGATGGTGGATTATTTCAGGACCTGCTCCTCCTCCAGAGCTTGGCTACAGCTCAGTTCCTGAGCTCCTGGGCTGGAATCAAGGCAAATGAGAAACAGGCAAAGTGCAAACAAAACATTTTCCCATTTATTAGCAATTTACAAAGTTGATCATATGGAAATAGTTTCCTTTCACACTCAGCTGGATGAAGATGTTACAAAACACAAATTAATCTCAGAAATAACTTACAGTCATGTATTTAATTCCCAGAGAATACAAAGAGGCCAAGTTTTTTTATACTTGGGCCTTATTCTTTCCACACAGGAGATCTTTCGAGGAACCATCCAATTATACAATATTAGGCCTTTACCTTGCCTACAGCAGTTGTATGAATATAAAATACAGACATGTACAGAGTAAGAATTCCACAACAAGCTCTACAGTTTATATATGACTGTATCGTGTCAAAAGAAACAAAATGCTCCACTTGCAGACAGTGACTGTAACAGCAGAAAGAACCCCGCCAGTGTTAAAACAGGTTAAATGGTCAAACTATTACACCAGTGTCTCCAGAGAAATCCACTCCACCAATGCACCAGCTGGAAAACAAACCCCAGTATTTGTTATTTCAGCTTCTGCCAAGTGGCTCCTCACCCCCTGTGCCGGAGCAACACTCGCTGTCGGTTGGGAACTCCAGGAGATGGAGCCACGGAGCTGCTTGTTCAGTGACTGCGAGTCGGCGCCTTTGGCATTTCTCATCGCCTTTGAGGCAACATTTAGGACTTGAAATTATTTGTGAATATTACCATTATCATAATTACACATACATACCGAAAGCCAATACATTCTTATTCAGAGAACTGTAACACCCAGGCCAGCACAAACACTCCCTTTATAAATAACCAACCTGCAACTACCTCTCAACACTCTTTAAACAAAGCTTTCCTGTAAGATGTTCTCCTTGAAGCTGTACGTCCTAGAATATCAAACAATATCTTCCACACAGAGAACAAAACTGAATTATCTAAGTTTAAACTGGGAGATGAATGACATGCAGCTGAAAAGCCTCAACCTTCTATCAGAGCAGAACGTCAATACTCATCTGCTCCCTGCCTCTCTCCTCCACAGCAGTATGGTTGTTAGGCTGCACTCATAGTTTCAGGAAGATGACACATTTTCTTTAATGCTTTGAATCAGGAACCATATAATAAATCAAAACACACAGGACTAACATGTCAATCTTTACTGTGAACATACTCCACCCCTCAAGTGAGCCCTACCCTACTGCCCGAGGCAAGGACCACAGGACAGACATAGTCTCTATACACCAGCTGGCTCCAGACTTAGACAGAAATTAAATTTACCCCACGTTACTACAAATACCCACAAAAAACACATGAAAATACATATTTTTAATTGTCCTAATGCAGCTGATACACTTCTAAGGAGCAGTCCTTTAGCCAACAGATCACACCGTGGCCTGTGGCTCCCACCCAAATCATTAAACTTCCCCCATTCACATTCCAGCACTGTGTTGTCCTCAACACTTAAGCATTATGGCCTTCAATGCTGTTCCAATTTTGTTCCAACATTATTTGTCTCTCTAGTACATTTATGACTTATTTTTAACTGCACAGCTCCAGAGGTCACTACATGTGAGCAATCCTCTACAGAAAGAGAACATAAGAGCCAAAAAGGCCATTAAAATGTTGTTTTACATTTAAAACAAAAGCAAACAAACACCTGCATATAAAATCTTAGGGCTTTGGTTGTTATCAAGGATAATGTAACTGGATTAACAGGGCCTTACTGAAAATAAAAACCCAAATGCCTGTCCAATAGAAGGCACTAGCTAAGAAAGGTGGGACTGTTGATACTGAAACAATTGGTTTTTGCGAACGAAACAAGTGAAATTCCCTCTAATACATAACAGGTCCATTTGCTTTTATGAGTAACGTACAAAATACCAGGACAGAGTGACCCAAACTTCCTGGCAGTCTTTACACACACCCAGCAGCCAGTTACTCCTCAGTAAGAGCTGGGATCCTGTACTGGCAAAAAGCTGACTGTGTGAAGAAGAGAAATAACGAACTCTCACCTAGTCACCCATCAGACACAAACAGGTCAGAAACAGGGCAATGACCACACCCCATGAAGCAGCAGTCACGTTCATGTCACTGGTTTTTGGTGGGTTGTGTTGGTTTTTAACAGAGGAGAAACCGTGTATCTCACCTGTATCACTCACCCAGATTCTGGAGAAGTGTACAGTGCATTTCTATAACACCTGGTATTCACAACACTCAGAGTTTAATTAGAAACAGTTGCAAGTATAAATAATAACCTGGAAATAGAAGTACCCAAGAGTATATGCTTGCTTTGTGATTCAACTGTCATGGCATCCACTCCCCATTACCTTTCCCAAACGTGCTTCAGCAATGAATTATTCACTTTTAACAGGTAAACTGGACTTACACAGGTCCCTGAGTGCCCATGGAAATTATATCACAACGGGACAAAAAGACATTGACTGATGTTCAGACATCTTTGGTGGACACAGCGGTGGTAGTCTGGTGCCTGGGTAGGACTCAATAGGATCAAATGGCATCCATCTCCCCTCACATCCTTCTCTCCTCTCACCCCCACTCATCATGCACATGGTTGTGTTTTTATGATGCTTAGAGACAGCAGAAAATCTTGTTCAATTAAGGCTTTAAGGAAAATAATTGGTCTTCGCACTAAACAGTAGAATTTAGTCATAAATATGGGCTGTGTTCATTTCTAGACAGCAACTTGACATTCAGCTGTATTCAAGGATCTGCTTTTTTCTTTATGCAGGAAAAATAGGTGTAACGTGCCCACTAGAGCACTCACTCATCTGCACACTGGAGAGCAGCAGATCTAGCATTTGCCTCAGCCCAGGACATTGAGGGATAGAGACTCCTTGCCTGTCATTTGTTCTGGAACTGGAGTGGAACAGATCACCGCTGAGGAATCCAGCTGGTGTTCTCACCAGGAAAATACAGGCAATAACACGGCCCTAGCTCCAGACCCACGGCATGCTGTTCACTGCTTAAAATGTGTTGGCAGCATGAAGCAAAGCATCAATATTGGCTACAATTCCTACAGGCATTCAAAGCATCTCTATCAGGTCCCCCCCCCCCAAAAACCCCAAACAACTTCCTTAAAATATCCTGCTGGCTCACAAGACACCGTAAGTGGCTCTAAAGCACGATCCAGTTGATTTGCACAGCCAGTGCAGATTCAAGTTCTGCTTTAATGTGCTCCTTCTAAAAATCTCTCTCTCAGAGCATCCCAAACGCGTCCCTCTGCTCACTTCAGGCGCCATCTCACCGCTGGCTCAGCACTGCATGGTCCCAGCAGAGCTGCGAGTGCTTGTCCTGTGCTCTCCTGGGTCTATTCCTCTTATCTGCCAGAATCACAACGTCATGTCATTAACAATTTATTTTTTATGCTAAAGCTTCCTGCACATTTTCCAGCCTGGCTGCTTTTCAGTCTCAAGCACTGCCTGTTTCTGATGTGTGCATGGCAACCGCAGTGACAACAAGGGCTGGGGTCACTCATCACCTCTGTCACCGGCGGAATGTGTGACCTTCACTGCATTAACACGGACCAAACCCTCATCTGGTGTAAACTCATGGGCTCCACTGAAGTGAATCACGCTGATTTAAACCATTTGGCCTTTCATCCCTACAAGCCTCAGTCCCCCCACCTGTAATTCTTCCTTAACTCGTGCAAAAGCAACACCTGGATGTGTAGGATCTAATCACTCCTGGTACAGAGACTCCCAGCTGAAGTGGATGGAAGCAGGATTTTGTTAGCACCTTTTTTTATGCTGATCAAGTACAAAATCCCGTAATGGATTATAATGAAAATTGGTAAAACCCTAACAAATTAATCACGCAGCTCTGAAGATCCATATACCCGTGCTCCATCCCTGCTTCTCCCCAACCGTCTGCTTAGAGCCGCTGCTGAACGCAGAGCGCTGAGACAGAGGGACCACGGCCACCTGACATCCTCACAGTGAACAGGACTGAGCAATGAAACCTCTTCTGGGGGAGCCGGAGAAGTGAAATGATTTTAAAAATAAAATAAATCAGTGTGTCTAATAGTATTCATGAAAGCAGTGAAAGCTTTGCCTAGCGTCAGGCAGACTAATTTACAGACTGGTCTCTGATTAATAATAAGGTAACTGTAGTACATCACTGCAGCAGCTGTTGACTGGTTACCATGAAATAACAGACCATTAACAGCCACAGGAGCAAGGAGGCTCTTCTCTAAGTTCCCCTAAGCTCAACATTAGGGAACAACAGTTCCCAACTCATGCCTTGAAAGAAGTCTGGTGGTGCAAAATGAACTTACAATCCTGTCTGACTGCTCCAGGCAAGGTACTCACAGCTCACCAAACTCTGATGGAAGGGAACCACGTGATTCCTGTTCCCTGCAGGTTTTACCACACACCAGATGCGTGCCTCGTGGGGCTCAATATTAAATACATTCATAATCACCACCCCTAATACTGCCTAATTTTACTATTTTAACTGCGAACTAATGGCTTTAGTTCCTTTATCTGTTAATATACTCCAATGGACACCACTTACAAGAAAAATACATTTTTAGGAATCAATCATACTACATTTAGAAATAAATCATAATACTTATCACATTCTACCCAAGACTTCCATGAATCTTAGCAAAGGCTCAGGCAATTCTCCCTTTGTTATATTGAAAATAGAATTATTTCTAGTTTTATCAGACTCATTTCTATCTTCCTACTAATAAAAACAATGACAGAGAAGAAAACTCAAGACAAGTGAATATATTCGTATACTCAAATTCTGACCGCGAGTTGTTAATCAAACATCAAAACACGGTGGCTACCATCCCTGCAGCAATGACTACAGCACACTCCAGGGAAATCAAGGGCCACAGCACTAATGCCCGGAACCACACACGCACGAAGTTTACACACAGATAGTAAAGACCTGCATTTTGTTTTGAAAAATGAAGGTTGAGAAGGTCCAAGCATGAAACTGAAGCCCACAAAGCAAGCACAGAAAGGGAAAGAAGAAACCAGCCTGCAAACTCAGAGCTGCCTAACAAGATTAAAAAAAGCATATAAGTTCATAGGAGTCCTAGAAAAATAAACACCTAATTTCATTTGCTTTCCTCTGGCTTTAGGAATCAACTCTTTGGGAATTCACAGCTTTGTAGTCACAAAACAACACTTCTGTTAATGTCAGGATTCAAAACAAAGTTCAACACAGAAAAGTTTACAAAAATATGGTATATATGGTTTCCATTTACCTCAAGTACTAAATAAATATCCAGATACTTAGCAATGATCTGCTCTGTGACCAAGGGAACCATGAGAACCTGTCCCTCCCATTTAACATGGGGATCATACTTAGGCAGTGTAGTTTTGTCATTTAAAAGCAGCTTGAGACACTAGATGGAACGTTGCAGAAAAGTATTGCTTGCATTGTTAGAGAATTATGATGCATTATACCAGGAATATTTTAACCTAATGGATATTTTAAGTTCATGTGTAAAATCTTGAAGCCTTAGATATAACAAAGAAATTCTTCCCTGTGAGGGTGGTGAGGCCCTGGCACAGGTTGCCCAGAGAAGCTGTGGCTGCCCCCTCCCTGGAAGGGTTCAAGGCCAGGTTGGACGGGGCTTTGGGCAACCTGGGCTAGTGGAAGGTGGCCCTGCCCGTGGCAGTGGGGTGGGAACTAGATGGTCTTTAAGGTCCCTTCCAACCCAAACCAGTCTGTGATTCTGTGAATTCATACTGTTGAATGAGAGAGGGTAAGGCTGGTAAGGCTGGCCAGGAATGCTGACTTGAGTCATTCCCCCATTTAGCAGCGGGCTGTACAGGAACACAATATGTAACAGCAAGCATTTCCAGGGCAAAAACTGTAAGAGAAGCTGGCAACAATTCCCTGATGCTCTGTTTTGGCCTACATGAACTATTTTGTCTCTTTATTTAAGGGAGGTAGAAATACTTGAGAGAAATAAAAACCCACAGACAAGCTCCTATTCTGATCACCTCTCTTTAAATTGCATGGGAAAAGCCAAATGGAAAGTGGAACTCATTAAGCTATAATTATTAATTTGGTGAGTAAAATGTCAAATCAACCCCTACTTCTGAGAATATATGCAACCTCCCTACGAGGAAAGGAGGAAACATTTATTGTGCCGAGCAGCGTCTGAGCGTAACAGGCCAGGGGCAGTGATGGCACCAAGGCGCCCACAGCTCCAACGCCCCCAGGAGAGGATGGCCCCAGCCGTGCCACAAGCGGTAACATCAGACACCAGCTGAAACGACGTCAGCCCGACAGGATTCA
>JADKXW010011233.1:0-10641 GCA_017315185.1 Bubo scandiacus
TGAAGCTTGGAGATTTTAACTGGGCCCTCTCTTAACTGCAATAACTGGCTAACTCCCTCTAAATAGGCATACCACTTATGTACCGTAGCCTTCTGAGCTGCCCCTTCAGGGGGAGATGACCCCTTAAGAACTGAATTTAAAAGGAGAAAAGGGCCTTGAACCACAATATCCTGCGCGGTACGTAACCTCTCTGTCTCCTTAACTGCCCTAACAAGTGAGAGGAGTCCCTTTTCCCACTCTGTATACCGCTGTTCAGTCTCCTTAAATGAAGTGGAAGAAAATAACAGAGGTCTGGCCGGTCCTTGCGGTCCCTTCTGGAACACACCGCAGTAGGAGGCATGTTCTGTGAATCCCCACTCCACCCTCAACGGGTCCTGTGGATGTAAGGGCCCCAACTTCTGATAGGTTTTAAGTTCATCCTTTAAAACATTCAGGGCCTCTGTATGCTGTAACGTCCAATCCCATTCTCCATTTTTCCGAAGCAAATCATATAAAGGGCGAGCAATTACCGAAAACCCTGGTATGTGTTTCCTCCAATAACCCAACGTACCCAGCAGTTGCTGTAGTCCTACCTTACTACCTGGTATCTGTCCCTTCTCAATAACTGATAAAGTATCATCAGGTACTGCGATTGCTCCAGCCACCCACCAAGCTCCTAAAAATTTAATTTCTTGTCCAGGACCTTGACACTTGGAGGGTGGAATATCTAACCCATTCTTAGTTAACAGGTCCCAAATGATCTCAGCCACTTGTCCTACCTGTTCTTTAGTATTTCCACCCACCAATATATCATCTATATACTGAGGAGAGGGGCTCCGAGGAGGAGGACAGCGGCGGGGGACCCTCCCAAAAGCATCAAAAACCCACGGCAAAACCGCAAGCCTTGAAGGCAGAAGCCCAGGGAAGAGGGAGAGCCGCAAGTCGCCTCCCCCCAGCGGGAAGAGTGAGCTGCCGCTAATGAGGGCGGCGGTGAGTCAGAGTGGGCGGAGACTGGAGTGACACCCCACGCCCCTCACGTACAAGAGCAGCCCCCTGGGAGCGCGAGCGACCAGGAGCACGGCGAACAGGGCGGGCAAACAGGGCGTGGCGCGTCAGAAGAGTGAGGTGCGTCAGTTTGCGCAGCAGTTTGCGCAGGCAGGGCGAGCAGACAGGGCGCAGTCTATCTCCGGGCTCTAGAGCCTATCTGAGCTAGCTTCTCTTATCGTCCTCCACGAGTAGACTGAACCATGGTCTCTACTCAGGTCAAAACCACCACCAGAAAGAGCATGGCGGCCCAGACGGAACTGCCACGCAAACATGCGGCGGTCCAGGTCCCGGGCTGCAGGGAGTGTCTGAGACTGTCAGTCCTGTCGGAAGGCACCAGTGATAACACCTGTGTGCACTGTGATCAGCTGGATGACCTGCTCAGCCTGGTGGCGGAACTCAAAGAAGAAGTCGAGAGATTAAGAAGTATTAGGGAGTGTGAAAGGGAAATTGATTGGTGGAGTAACACCCTAGCACCCCTAAAGCAACAGGAGCAAATGGAGGCTCCAAACGAGGTAGGTAATCCCTCAACCTCTTGCTACCAGGCAGAAGGAGGGGACCTAAGAGATGGGGGAGGCTGGAAACAGGTCCCTGCTCGGGGAGGCAGGAAAATCCTCTCCTGACCTCCCTCACCCTCCATGGTGTCCCTTCACAATAGATTCGAGACCCTGGAACTTTTGAGTGAGGAAGAGAAGGAGTAAGAGAATGAGACAAACAAGGAGGAAGACCAAGGTCCACCAAGGCCGGGTCATTCTAGACCAGGTATTAAAACCAGTTCTAAAAAGAACCCCAGAAGAGTCGTTTTAGTGGGTGACTCCACTCTGAGCGGTACCGAAGGCCCCATATGCAGACCGGACCCGCTTCATAGGGAAGTCTGCTGCCTCCCTGGGGCCCGCGTCAAGGACCTCAAGGCAAAACTCCCGGCTCTAGTGAGACCCAAGGACTACTACCCTCTCCTGGTTTTTCAGGTAGGTAGTGACGACATTACTAGGAGAAGTCCTAAAGCAATTAAGAGAGATTTCAGGTCCTTGGGGAAACTGGTTAAGGGGTCGGGGGCACAAATTGTGTTCTCTTCCATCCCTTCAGTTGGGGGGATGGATGAAGAAGAATACAGTAGGACTCAACAGATGAACTTGTGGCTCCAAGACTGGTGTTACAGTCAGGGCTTTGGATTTTTCAATCATGTGTTAGTATACAGGGCACCAGACCTTTTGGCATTAGATGGGAAGCACCTGTCCCAGAGGGGGAAGAGGATCTTGGGGCAGGAGTTAGCTGGGCTCATTGACAGAGCTTTAAACTAGATTTGAAGGGGGCAAAACATCAGCCCATCTGAAGTGCACGTATACCAATGCACACAGCATGGGTAACAAACAGGAGGAGCTTGAAGCCATGATGAAACAGGAAAATTATGATGTTGTGGCTATTACAGAAACATGGTGGGATGTCTCCCATGACTGGAGTGCGCCTGTTGAGGGCTACAAGCTCTTTAGAAGGGACAGGCATGGAAGGAGAGGTGGTGGGGTGGTGCTGTATGTTAGGGACTGTTATGATTTCCTTGAGCAAGAGTGTAGTGAAGACAGGGTAGAGTGTCTTTGTGTTAGAATCAGGGGGAAGGCCAACAGGGCAGATGTTGTAGTAGGAGTCTACTATAGGCCACCCACCCAGGACAGAGAGGTGGATGAAATATTCTATAGGCACTTAGGAGAAATCTCACAATCGCTTGCCCTTGTTCTTGTGGGAGACTTTAACTTCCCAGACATCTGCTGGAAATACAGCACAGCAGAGCGGGACCAGTCTCGGAGATTCCTGGAATATGTGGGAGACGACTTCCTGACGCAACTGGTGAGAGAACCAACCAGAGAAGGTGCCCTGCTGGATCTCCTCTTTGTGAACAGAGAAGGACTGGTGGAGGATGTGGCGGTCGGAGGCCGACTAGGGCACAGCGATCATGAAATAATAGAGTTCTCTATTCTTAGAGAGGCCAGGAGAGGGCTAAGCAGAACTGACATCTTGGACTTCAAAAGGGCTGACTTTGTCTTGTTTAGGCACCTGCTTGAAAGGATCCCTTGGGAGACGATCCTGAAGGGAATAGGGGTCCAGGAAGGCTGGGCACTCTTTAAGAAGGAAGTGTTAATGGCTCAGGAACAGGCTGTCCCCAGGTGCTGTAAGAGAAGCCAGCGACAGAGAAGACCACCCTGGCTGAACAGGGAGCTTTGGTCACAACTCAGGGAGAAAAGGAAAGTTTACAGCCTTTGGAAGAAGGGGCTAGCCACTCACAGTGATTACAAAGAGGCTGCGAGGCTATGCAGGGCAGAAATCAGGAGGTCTAAAGCCCAGCTGGAAATTAATCTGGCTTCAGCAATCAAGGATAACAAGAAATGTTTCTATAAGTATGTCAACAGCAAAAGAAAGACCAGGGAGAGTCTCCATCCCCTGCTGGATGCGGGAGGAAACATGGTAACAAGTGATGAGGAGAAGGCTGAGGTGCTTAATGCCTTCTTTGCCTCAGTCTTTAATAACAAGACTAGTTGTACTGAGGGAATCCAGCCCCCTCAGCCAGAGGACAGAGACTGGGAGAACGACCCCCCCCGCAATCCAGGAGGAGACAGTCAGTGACCTGCTGCATCACATAGACACACACAAGTCTATGGGACCGGATGGGATACACCCGAGGGTGCTGAAGGAGCTGGCTGGGGTGCTCGACAAGCCGCTTTCCATCATTTACCAGCAGTCCTGGATGACCGGGGAGGTCCTGACAGATTGGAAACTGGCCAATGTGACGCCCATATATAAGAAGGGTCGGAAGGATGATCCAGGAAATTACAGGCCTGTCAGCTTGACGTCGGTGCCTGGGAAGCTGATGGAGCAGCTCATCCAGAGTACCATCACACAACACATGGAGGACAACCAGATGATCAGGCCCAGTCAGCATGGGTTTATGAAAGGCAGGTCCTGCTTAACAAACCTGATCTCCTTCTACGACAGGGTGACCTGCTTATTGGATGAGGGAAAGGGTGTGGATGTTGTTTACCTCGACTTCAGTAAGGCCTTTGACACTGTTTCCCACAGCATTCTCCTGGCAAAACTGGCTGCTCGCAGCTTGGATGATCGCACGCTTTGCTGGGTAAAAAACTGGCTGGATGGCCGGGCCCAGAGAGTTGTGGTGAACGGAGTTAAATCCAGTTGGCGGCCGGTCACGAGTGGTGTCCCCCAGGGCTCGGTTTTGGGGCCACTCCTGTTTAACATCTTTATTGATGATCTAGACGAGGGGATCGAGTGCACCCTCAGTAAGTTTGCAGATGACACCAAGTTGGGTGGGAGTGTTGATCTGCTCGAGGGTAGGGAGGCTCTGCAGAGACACCTGGACAGGCTGGAGCGATGGGCTGAGGCCAACTGTATGAGCTTCAATAAGGCCAAATGCCGGGTGCTGCACTTGGGCCACAACAACCCCCAGCAGCACTACAGGCTTGGGGAGGAGTGGCTGGAGAGCTGCCAGTCAGAGAGGGACCTGGGGGGGTTGATTGACAGCTGGCTGAACATGAGCCAGCAGTGTGCCCAGGTGGCCAAGAAGGCCAATGGCATCCTGGCTTGTATCAGAAATAGCGTGGCCAGCAGGGACAGGGAAGTGATCTTGCCCCTGTACTCGGCACTGGTGAGGCCGCACCTTGATTACTGTGTTCAGTTTTGGGCCCCTCACTACAAAAAGGACATTGAATTACTCGAGCGTGTCCAGAGAAGGGCAACGGAGCTGGTGCAGGGTCTGGAGCACATTTCGTATGAGGAGTGGCTGAGGGAACTGGGGTTGTTTAGTCTGGAGAAGAGGAGGCTGAGGGGAGACCTCATCGCCCTCTACAACTCCCTGAAAGGAGGTTGCAGAGAGCTGGGGATGAGTCTCTTGACCCAAGTAACAAGCGATAGGACAAGAGGGAATGGCCTCAAGTTGCACCAGGGAAGGGTTAGACTGGATATTAGGAAGTATTTCTTTACAGAACGGGTTGTTAGGCGTTGGAATGGGCTGCCCAGGGAGGTGGTGGAGTCCCCATCCCTGGAGGTGTTTAAGAGTAGGGTCGACATAGCGCTGAGGGATCTGGTGTAGTTGGGAACTGCCAATGCTAGGCTAACGGTTGGACTAGATGATCTTCAAGGTCCTTTCCAACCTAGATGATTCTGTGATTCTGTGATTCTGTGATATATGTGAACACCGAACGGCACCTCCACTGTGTCGAGAAGCTTGGCCAAAGCATTATGAGCAATCGTGGGAGAATGCTTATATCCTTGTGGGAGTCGATTGAAAGTGTATTGAGTCCCCTCCGAGGTAAAAGCAAACTGAGGCTTATCTTCATCTCTTAGGGGAATCATAAAAAACATATCTTTAACATCTAAAGCAGCCATCCATGGGTGAGCAGCTGCCTGTATTGCTGCTACTACTGATGATATATTTGGGACAGCGGCTGTTAAAGGTGGGGTATTCCTGTTCAATCTCCGATAATCAATTGTTAACCACCACTGCCCATCTGGCTTGTGAACTGGCCAAACGGGAGAGTTATAAGGGGAATGTGTTCGACTTATGATTCCTCTTTTTTCAAGATCATTAATCACTTCTAAAATGCCCTGTTTAGCAGCAGTTGGCAATGGATATTGTGAGACACAGGTCACTTTAGATTGTGGTAATAAAGGAGCAACCTGCAAAGTTTTTACATGAACAGTTCCTGTCCCCCTACCTCCAAAGCTCCACACTCTGCCATCTGGTAAACACCATTGTTTACCTGCTAGAACATCAAACCCCAATATATTTCCTTTGTAAGGACTTAAAGCCACTTCCAGCGCTGTCACCCTTTTTTCCCCTGGTAACCAAAACTGCGTTCTCACTAGGGGACATTTTTCTATTGCCCCTGTCACACCTACTATATTTATAAATTTCCTCGATGGTTTAAGTCCTAATTCAGTGGCTTGTTGTCTATTTAGAACACTAATTTGGGCCCCTGTGTCAATTAAAAACTCCAAACTTATCCGTCTAGGACCCACAGGGATATGGATATAAGGTTCCTTGTCAGCGGACCATTGGCAGGAATTCACCATGCGGAGTGGGCGGTCCAATCCCCGAACCGCAGCTACTAGTTTTTTGGCTCTCTCAACTCCCCCCTTGATACCACAAAAGGGTTAACTTTCCCTTCCTGAGGGTGTACTGGTTGCCTTCCTTTCCTTTTGTTCTCGAGTTTTCCCCTCCAACAATTCCACCAACTTTAAGATATTATCAGTAGATTGCCCATGCAACACTGCCCGGGGTACCCCCAGTGCCAATGCCTTCTGCCAAAGATCATTCCTTCCTGACTCATAAAATCGACCTGACTTATCTCGGGGTGGTTCAAACTCTCTACGAGAAGGCTGTTCAGCGGGGGAGGTCGTTCGACTGACTTGTCGAACCCTCAGGTTTTCACCCCCGCCCCTACTCAAATCAGTCCAGCCCATTTCTCGCCCATAAGTAACCAGATCATGTAACACTTCTGCCCACGTTAACACGCGCACGTGAAGGGCGGGGGGGTTTCGCTGGTTACATTCAATAGCTCTTTGCACCCTTTCTCTGAGGGACTGGACATGGATCTTTAAGGCATCCGGGAGCCCTCTGATGAGAGCTCTAAGGTGTCTGGGATCCACCAGCGTCGCAAGCGGGATTCCGCACCGCCCCCTCTCATCCATCGCCTGAATGCCAGCCGCCTTTTGTACTCCCTGTGCCAGCTCCGACAGTCCCTTTACTTTAATGGTAACAGGTTCCCCCCTCTCCTTAGGGTCCACACCCCCAGCCCAGTAAGCCACTCGAGATGTTATCGACTGGTTACCCGCTGGTCCATCACTTAAAAACACTCTGGAACCCCAGAAACCTCCCGCCTCGTCGTCACTCAACAAAATTCGATCCCCCCCCCATTAAAGAAACTCTCCACAAATACTCAGTTTCAGTTTCACCCGGTTTACGCGAATATTTAACCTGAAGCTCACTAAGCTCGCGTCCCATCCAGGGGGTTGTACGGACGGAGGTTCGGGGGTTCCCACCTTGTGGACCTGTGTGGCATCGCTGCAGAATAACGGACATGTTGTGCGCGATCCAGACCAAGGGGCCTCACAGCAAGCTGCAGCTGTGTTCAAGGACACAAACAAGGCCGAGACGGCCTGAGAAACTGCATTCCTGCCCAAGAGATAAAGATGTTGGAATGTCGAAAACAGGGGCTCTACCTGGGAGGAGAGCAGCGCGTGGACACCACACTGGGACCAATCATAGAGGGCAGAAGGGCGCGTGAACAAGTAGCTTTAGCCTATGTTATAAATGAGCTCAGACTCATTAAGATTTCAAAATCTTAACTCCAAATTTATTGTTTAAATAAAGACAAGCAAACAGTGCTGGGTGTGCCGGGAGTCTCTGCTCTACCAGGACACACCCCATACGACAGAAACGAGTCCCTTTATAGTGTAGTCTTCATCCATATTCATGATGGGCGTACCCTGAGGGGTCTGATGGGCGTACTCTGAGGGGTCTGCAAAGTTGTAAACAAGTTTTCCCGGGCTTTTCTTGGGTTTTCCATTTATGGGAGGTGACTCAGCACAGGTGTTCCCACAGTTGTAACAATCCAGACATACACTATATGGCTTGAAGATGGGGGCCATTTTAGCTCCATTTACTATATGGCTTGAAGGTGGGGGCCATTTTAGCTCCCTTTTAACAACTGATTTTTAACAATAAGAACTATGTACATAACATCCTATTTCCAACACAAAAGCATCTAGGAGTTCTGTCACAAAAGAACCACATCTTATCACTCACATGGGCACGAATCAGATAAACATATATCACACCTATTAGCAATAAGATAGCGGCGCGTGAAGCTTGTGGTAGAGTATAAATTGCTGTGTAGCCTTTAATAAAGTGGCATCAGCTTGATCAAATTGGTCGTGTAAGTTGTGTCCGAGACTTCCGCGTCAGCAGACCTGTATGCCTTTCTGTTTTAATGAGAGGTCGCATATGTCTTTCCTCCAATTCCTTTATTTCCTCCCAGACACTTTCATCAGACTCTCCCCAAATACCTCCATCCCACTCCTCAAGATCTACGCTGGTAATTAACTTTCGAATCTGAGCAACACTAGGGGGCTTTTTTGCTCGTGCCAGCATAATTTCAATTTTTTTTTCTAATAACCACCTTCTCTCTCTTTCTTGTAATAATTCTGTCTTTAATCGATCGATTTCCAACCGCTCCTCTAAAGCATCTCTCTCCACTACTACAAAGTAATCCTGCGCCTGAATCAAGCAGGCACCTAATATGGCACACATTTGTCCTTCACTTCCGCTTATCCACCAACTTCCCCGGCTTTGTTCCAACTTTCTCGCAACTTCCACCGGATCAAACCACCTCTCCTTTGCCCATTGTACATCTGGGGGAGAAGGGGTACAACTATATTTCTGTAATAACTCCTCTATCGACATCCTGCCGACTATCCCAATTGTTACGGAGGCTCTCAAGTAAACAACCAACCACCAAAAAGAAAAAAAAAAATAAATTATTATTAACACAATTAACTAGCTCTCCGTAAATTACAAGTTCAAATGTCTGTGAGAGGAGAACAGAACAACTTTTTAGGGTTTAACAGCAACCGAAAATGCAGAACAAAGAACTCTATAGGATTTAACGACAACCCAAAACGCAGAACAAAGCCTCACTCCCTAGGGTTTAACGGCAACCCAAAATGCTTTATCATTCACCTGATAAGTGAGGGCTCTCAACCTCGAGGACCTGCTCAGGGCAGCGTCTCAACCCAAGGCACCTCGAGGAGTTTCCTTGGGCAGCGTCCTGACCCAAGGGGAGAGTCCTCGACCGCAGCGTGCTGCTCCAAGGGATGAGCTCAAAATGGCTTCCCCAGGGGACTCCATTTATACCCAGGCCGAATCTGACCTGTAGTCAATAGCGGCTCCCATTGGCCAAAGGTCCCAACTACCGCGAGACCTTGAGAACAAAGACAGCCAGAAGCTGCCACACTTCAGCAGCCAAGGAGCTCTGCTTTCATTAGGCGGATGCACCTGCCACACTGGTTCGGGGCAAAATGATGATCATAACCCATTTTCCTGGAAGGTTGTGCAAGATTTACAAGCGAAGTCTGCAAAATTTGGCATTAACTCCCCCGAAATCATGCAATTGATACAAGTAATAAAGACGGATTTGTTGTGCCCCTACAATATTAGTCATCTCGCCCAGATTTTATTTCAACCGATAGAATTCATGGTGTTTCAATCGACTTGGAGACAATTAGCTGGAAGGGCTGCTATAGAGAATATGCAATTACCAGAAGGAGACCCAAGGCAGGAGGGACACGTTAAAGCAAATTGTCCTGCCAAACAAAGAGATCCAAGAAACTGCCAGCAATTCCGCAGGACTAAGCTGCAGCTTCTGTGGAAAAATAGGGCACTTTGCGAAACAATGTCGGTCCAAATTTCATGTCAGTGGACAATCTCTTCAGGGAAACGGTAAGAAGAGTGCGAGAGGGCGTGCGAGGACACAAATTCCCTCCAGCAACCCCTTCCTGAGAGCCACCCAGGTCAGCTACCCTTATGCGACCGCCTCATAGGGAAAACCACTGGATCAGCAGGCATGGATGTATCCACTGCTGACACAGTAACCATTTCAACGAAAGACATCGTTAAAGTACTGTTAGATGCAAAAGGACCTATAGGTTGAGGGTTGAGTGCCTTATTGATTGGAAGGTCTAGTGGTACTTTAAATGGGTTGATTGTGCATGTGGGAATTATCAATGCTGATTATACTGGGCAAATTTGTGCTATGATTTCTACTCCCTATTCGCCTGTAACAAACCTATCTTTGGCAGACAGCATTGCGAAGTCAGTGGAATGACTGCTGTCCCTCCCATGGGGTAGTGACCCCATTTTGTGCTCAGTCTCCTCTGTCCCAATGATGTCACCACAGCTGTGCACCTAGTACTTCCCCAGCTCGGCACAAAGCTTCATATGCTACAAAGCAAGGGTATGTTGCATAGCCTAAGTCAAGCGTGAGTGCTGTCCTTCCACAAGAACCTTTGTTTATTTTTTCTGCTTTTCAGTTCCCTGGCATGCAGGTGTTCTTAGGGGTGGACACTCTGGTGCTGCAGTCTATTGATGGTCAGTGCTGGGGAACAGAGCTGGCTATTGGCTGTTTTCCTTTGGAAAACATGTTTCTGCCAGTAATTCAGTTCAGTCGCCCCCCAGTTTGGTGAACAGGAGTGGTGGTGAGGCCTCAGGCTGGCCCACAGTGTGGGTGTCTATCAGAGATGTGGAGGTAGCCCTTATTTGCCATGGCTGTGGGGCTGCCTTTCTTGCAGAGGGGATATTTCACCCCAGTCTCATGGCAACCTGCTTAGCACTAGGAGACCATGTGTGGCTTTGCTCCTTCCTCCCTGTGGATACTAACCAGCTCTGAGGCAGCCCCAGGTTCCCTTTGCGTGCCTAGGCCACGGAGCAGGTACCACCAGCCCCCCACCATGGCAGGTGATGGCGTGGTGAAAGAGGAGCTGCTGCAAGTATACTTGAAATTACAAGACCAATACACTTCTCAAGACCCCCTGACTTTGTTAGTGTATAGAAAC
>JADKXW010011245.1:0-39723 GCA_017315185.1 Bubo scandiacus
GCAATAACACTACAAATAACAAATAAACCAATATTAACACTAACAATTGTTAACAACATTTTAACCAAACATATAATAAAGGTAACAGTAACAACAACTATGTCAGTTAATAATATTTTAACTAAACATATTTAACCAAAATGTGTCTGAGGCTGGGCCTGAGGATGTGTTCCAGGTCCTTGGGAATTGGGGGGAGAAGGTGGTTGTCTGCATGAATAAGCACAATTACAAGGCAGTTTACATGGACAATGACAAGATGAACACTTACATACCACAAGAGAAAATATAGCAAGAGCTAACAGAGCAACCTCCACAAAATTAAGTATCAAAAGGGGATAAATTCTGGTTGTTGTTGTCAATTGTGGGGCTGAAGATGGTGGTCTGGCTCGCTGGAGCTGGGGTCTGCCTACGCAGCAGGAAAATGTATTTCCATGCCCCAGCCCAGAGCGCATGTGTAGTTTAGGCCTTGGTATTTCCATCTCGCCTTCATGGGCTTAGTAATGACCTTTTAAAGCCCAGGCGCCATTAGCAAAGGGACCTTCCCCTGATTTGGTATTTATGGTTTGCTCATAATACTGACAACAGAATGACCTAAAACCACAAATTTGTTTTCCTCTCATTCTTGGTTAACACTTAGGTAGCTGGAGCTTCCCCCTGAATCAAGGGAGAGGAGAAGAGTCACCCAAAGCAATTTTGTAATGCTAGACAATACATCCTAAAAACATTAATAAGACAACGTCAACATTATATAAAAACTTAAATTCACATAAGGATCCCCCGTCGTGACTCAGGATATCTGTCTCCGGGGAGTTTTACCTGCAAGAAAAAGAAAAGAAAAGCTTCTCGGTTCATTTTGAGAACCGGAAGTGGGTTATAATTAGAAAGATGGAATAATCTACCTTGTATTGATTTTGTGCTCCTTTCCATGAGCATCTTTGGCTTTCCAGGTGTACTTGTTTATTGGGGTATCCAATACCAATAGTACTGCTCCCACCGTGGGGAGTACGAGTAAGACAGGTTGTCCTGGCAAAGGAGATGGATTTCTGGAGTGGTCAAGGCCATGTGGGGCTGGCATGATTGTTGGAGCCTTTGGACAGAATGCTGTGATCTTCGAGCATCCATTTACTGACACATTTAACTCCACTTCTCCTTTCTGCAGAGGCCACAATTCTAAAGTGGTTTGGTTTGGGTTTTTTTTTTTTTTTTTTTGATGGTTTCTTTAGCTAATTCAAAAGCAGCTTGCTGTTCATCTCCCCATTCAAATTTGTATTTTTTCCTGATCACCTTGTACAGAGGGGTTAAAATTTGTCCTAAATGGGGAATATGTTGTCTCCAGAAGCCGAATAACCCAATAAATCTTTGAACTTCTTCTTTATTTTGTGGTACAGCAAAATCCAAAATTTTTTCTCGGGCTTTAGGCAGTATTTCTCGACGCCCACAGTGCCACTGAATTCCTAGAAACTTCACTGTCTGGGACGGTCCTTGGATTTTTTCAGGATTAATTTCCCAACCTTTCTGTTTCATGTGATCTATCACTAATTCAAGAGCTTGTTGTACCTCCCCCTCATCATTTCCTTGAATCAAAATATCATCTATATATTGACTTAATTGTGTGTGAGGAGGCAGCTGTATTTCATCTAAGTGTTCAGCTATAATTCTATGACAGATAGTGGGGCTATGTAACCACCCCTGTGGTAATCTAGTAAAGGTGTATTGCCGGCCCTGCCATGTGAAGGCAAATTGGTCCTGGTGCTCTTCTGCAACAGGGATAGTGAAAAATGCATTAGCCAAATCTATTACAGCGTACCAGGTTCCTGGATGTTTCTGAACCTTCTCTATTAAAGTGACAGTGTCCGGCACAGCTGCTGCAAGCGGTGCAGTATGTTTGTTTAGTTCTCTAAAATCCACCGTCATTCTCCAGGATCCATCACTCTTCCTGACAGGCCATATCAGATTGTTCCATGCTGTGGTGGTGGGCTTTAAAACTCCTACATCTAATAAATCTCTAATTGTCTGTGATATCTCTTCATGTCCTCCCGGAATTCTATACTGCTTCAATGTGACTAACTTAGTTGCAGCTGGGATCTGCACAGGAGGCATTTTTACTTTACCGACGGTAACAGGTCTGGCACTAATATAGGGTCTGACTCCAAATTGATACTGACCGTCAGAAAGATTTAAAGTCAATCCTTTCAAAATGTCTATGCCAATTATATATTCAGGAACAGGAACTATCATTACCAGGTACAATCTCTTTGGGAGGTTCCCTATTTTCATTTCTATTTGTGTTTGCACTGCCTCAATTTGTTTCCCTCCTAATCCAGTAATAACTACAGGTTGTCCCCTATACTTCTTAGGGTTTCCAAATATTAAAGAGGCCTCCGCTCCAGTGTCAATTAGGGCATTTACAGTTGCGGGGACCGGTTGTTCCAAAAGATTTTAAGCTCCACATGAGGCCGCCGGTCCTTCCGTACACACTGCACTGGAGCTTGGCCATTAATTCATTTGTGCTGATCATAATGTTGACTCACCTCCCCTGCCTCCTGCAAAGGGTACAAGTCAGAGAACGGTGCCCAATCCTCCTCCTCCCCCGGAACCGGTGATCCACTCGCGGTGGGCCCCCCGCGAGCAGATGGAAGGTCCCGTCGAGGCTCGAGAGGTGGCGCCGTAGGCTGAGTTGTCCCTGCCTTTTTGGCCTGTGAATTTTGTACCTTTTTGTTGGGTTTATGCAACCCTCTCTTTTTATATATCTTCCACAATTCTGGGGTTGAAATGCCATCAATTTTATCACGGGGCATACCATCCCTTAATAAGGCAGTAAACATTTCTTGCCGAGAGATCCTGTTATCATTCCTGTTGGAATTCTCTCGGTTCCCTGCACTTCCCCGGGGGCCCCACTCTCCAAGGTCGCGTAACTGTTGCACCTTCTCAATTACTTCACTGAGGGGATTCCCCGTTTCATTAATGAGAAGGGTCATAATTACATTCTTATAGGCAGGTGGAGCAGTTTTAATCACCGTGTTTCTCATAGTGACTGACAAAGGACACTGCATCATAATGTCAGCGTCTCCCAAGAAAATATCTGCTTTCATCCCTTCCTCTTTCATTCGGTGTATACACTCTCGCAAAGTATACCACTGACGGTCAGAGGCTGGCCAATCATTCTCTGTAGGATATTTGTTATTACATCCCAGAGCAGCCAATGCTAACAAATTAGTATCCTGAGCATTGTTTCGAAATGCATCTTGCACGAAAGAATCTGAGCATAAAATCAAAAACTTTCGAGAATCTCCTGCATCCAGGATTATCCCTGCAGCTCCCTGATCATGCAAACGCACCATCCAAGCGAGCAGGGGTTCCCCTGGTTTCTGCTTAAATCTTTCAATTATATCATTTACTTCATGCTGTGTATAGTCCTCTATTGTATCCTTCCTTATAGGTTGCCCGTGAGAATCGGCTTCTACCTTTCGCCTCCACACAGGTTTTGCATCTACAAATTCATCTGTGGAACCAACCTCATCAGAATCTGTGGAATACCAAATATCACCATCCCACTTCTCTGGGTCCCACTGCGCACCGGCATCCGCAATCACTGCGTGCACCTTTTTATAATCCACTCGCCCCCTCCTTTTCTTATACTTATATTGTGCTACTCGCACTGTGGCTTTCTCTGCCACTGTCTGATAAGTATCCAGCTTATCAGCAAGCAACTTGTTCTGGCATTGCAACAGCACTATTTGACTCTGCAAATCACACATCTGTCACTCCATCTGGGAGCGCTCTAACAACAGCCTCTCTTTACTCTGGTGTTGTTTTCTATAAGCAGTTAACAAAATCCATCCTCGTTTACTCGAGTTTGTGATCTCTTTTCCTTTTCCAATAGGTATCCTTTTCATACAATTTAGAACATCTGATGGTTCGGCTTCTTTCAGCCAGCTCTCCCATTGTTTGCACGGTCCTCCGACCTGAGCCCACTCCTGGGCCAGCGAACTATAGGGAGGATTTTCCCAGCCAGGAATATCTGGTAGACTTGACAGATTACCTTTGAACTTGAATAATGGCATTTTGTTGGATCCCACTCCTGACACCAATTATGTTTTGCTGATTGAGGATACCAATTAAACTCGGACACCAGAGTGAAAAGAGTAGGCGTACTTTACTGGTAATAACCAAGTAATGTAACAGCGTAATACAGAGAATATGCAGTAAGAAGAAGCAGAATAGTGCACTTAAAGCAGCAAACAGAGTAATGCATCAAATCATTACTACACGAGAGAGAGAGAGAATAGTGATTAAGAGAAATACATCACCACTTGCATATATTATCATCATCACCCAGACCCGCAGATGCTGGGCAGCCCCGGTTACAGCGAGGATTTGGAGAGCCTGTCCCAGCGAGTGGGAAATCCTACGCGGGGCGTCCACCCATAGGTGAGGCTTCCAAAGTCGCTGCAAACGGGCCCAGCCTTATATACCAGAGATCGACAAGCCAGAATAGCTGGCACCTTTGTTTTGCGCAGAAAGTGTCTGGTTTCATTCTCCCGTTGGATTCCACCCGAAGCCTGGCCAGGGCTCGGGGGGGGAACCAAGGGAGTTTCTAACAAGGCCAAATACTTGGGTTCTCAGCCTTGAACAAGGCTGTGAAAGGAAAGTGGGATACATTCTCTCCCCTCTACTGATTATATTTTGTCTTTCACTAGCGAGTTTACATATTTCACTAATGACTACATGCTAAGTTAGCAGCTTCAGCTTGGGGCCTGTTGTTCAGGCTGCAGTATTTCAATGCTTTAGCACTTTTTACACCAGCATAAATAGGTTGTTATAGCTTAATACAATACCTACTAGCACAATGGTTATCAGTTATAAAATATACAGGATTCATCTATAGGTCAACTCAGGCTTGGGCCTGTTGTCCAAGCCTTAGCACTTCAGGGGTGGAGACTGTACTGGGTCTGGCTGAGCCAGAATTCGTTTTCCCCTGTAGCAGCCCCCATGGTGCTGTGGTTTATGTTGGGAGCTGGCAGGGTGTTGATAGCACACTGGTGCTGTGGCTACTGCTGAGTGGTGCTTACACAGCACCAAGGCTCTTTCCGACATTTCCCCCCCACAGTGGGACGGGGTGGGCAAGATCTTGGGAGGGGACACAACCAGGACAGCTGACCCCAACTGACCTAAGGGATATTCCAGACCATCTGACGTCTGCTCAGTATAAAGCTGGGAGAAAGGAGGAAGGGGGTGGGGTCACCCTTGGTCCTCCGAGGCAACCCCTACGCGTATGGGAGCCCTGCTTCCTGAGAAGGCCCGACATCGCCTCTTCATGGGAAATAGAGAATAAATCTGTTTTCTTTTTTTGCTTCTGCGCGCGGACCTTTGCTTTGCTTTGCTTATATTAAAACTGCTTTTGTTTTACCCACAAGGGTTGGTTATTTTCTTTCCCCTCTTTGCCCTGGGGAAGGGGGGGGAAGTGATAGAGTGACTTGGTGGGTACCTGACATTTAGCCAAGGTCAAACCACCACAATCTGCAATTTCGTTAGTCTTACAGGGTGTGATCTCAATTATACTGCTCCTGTCACAACTTATCAATTGTTACGATCCAATTATAAGTTAATTCAAGATTGGCAGCCCACGCCTATTGGAATGGATCTGACCCTAGTAAGAAAACTTTTGCATCATGAAAATTTAAAAAGAGTGATGAAAGAGTTCCAAGAAAGTGGACAAAAGACTTTAATTACTGTCCAGCATGATACAGAGAGAATACACCAAGTCATGAAACGAATGAAATCAGATGGAGAACAATATTGGTGGGATGTGTTTGCAGGCTATTCCCCATCAGCTACCAAAATCTTAAATATACTGATTCACCCGATATTGATATTGCTAATAATCACAACAATATTAACAACAGTAAATTTTATCTTTTGGTGTAAATTGAAGAACCTAACAAAACAAATATGGACCTTACAAACAGTAATAAAATATAATGAAACCCTTTTGACTGCAAAAGAATTTGCTTAGGGAAAAGAAAAGGGGGAATTGATACAGAGAAATGATTACTTGTTTTGAGACTTATTTACTTATTTACTTATAGCAAACTGCTTAGCAACTTATTTATTTACTTCTAGCAACTTATAGTATTACTTATAGTATTTTTGAATATCACTAAGAATCCTGCTTGCCCAGACTGTTCTGTAGAATTTTACCAAGGACTACTGTGTCCATCAAAACAAAGCAGTTTACTGTGAAAATCTACCAAGAACTGCAGTGTTCAGCAAAATATCATGGTTTTGTCCTTGGGAAACAGATGTGCTCTAACTAGTTGGGTCTCGGTAATGAGTAAAGATAGAAATATACGGATGGTAGAAGTTCCATTGGTTCTCTTAGATAAGATAGAATGAGTAAACTGGCTGAAAACACTCTTGTTGTTCAAGAAATTGGCCAAGAGAATCTGCGCATGCTCCAAGGAAAAGTACAAGGTGAGAAAGACTACGAGCCTTCCTCCAAAAACCCCCTGGAGACACCCCCCAGGAGGCAATGCACAGGTGCAAAGAGAACATAAACTGCTGCCCCCAGCCTCTAGAACTAACCCAGCCTTACTCATGCATATGGATGTTTGTGTTATGGAATCAATGAATATGTATATCCACACTCGATAAGTTTTTGGTAAAATGTGTGGTGGGTGTGCAAGCTTTGTGGAGAAATCCCCTTGCACCCCGGCGCCAGAGTAAACATACCTCCTTACATACCTCTCTGAGTTGTAGAGTCTGTTTTCTGCAAGTCACTATGCATGATCAGGGGAAGGGTCTTAACCTGGGCAGGGGTCTTTTTGACCTGTGGGTGTGTTTTTTAATATTATAATGAAGGCAGTTCACTTTAAGGACACCCAAAATTAGTTTCATTGCCAAGTTAACTGATCGATTAATCACTTTGTCATGTTGTCAACTCATTCTCAACACAATTCTATACGTTGTCTTTTTGGTTCAGGACGTTCTAGTTATTTTCTAGGGTATGGAGAACAAAGCCTATTCTTTATTAATTTCAGTGGAATTAGAATGCAAATGGTACTGAAAGCCACTTGTTTTGCAGCCTCATCTGCCCTCCGATTTCCTCAGATCACATCTGAACTTCCTTTCTGATGTGCTTTACAGTGTATCACAGCAACTTCCTTCGGCTTCTGTACTGCTTCCAGCAAGTTTAAAATCTCTGCTCCGTACTTTATGGGTGAGCCACTAGCTGATAAAAGTTCTCATTCTTTCCAAATTGTACCATGGGCATGAACAACTCCAAAAGCATCTTTAGAGTCTGTATAGATATTGACTCTTTTTCCTTTGTCTAATTCCAAAGACCTGGTTAAGGCAATTATTTCAGCCTTTTGTGCAGAGGTATTTGGAGGCAATGCTTTAACTTCTCGATCTTCAGTTAGTGTCACTACAGCATAGCCAGCCTTTCTTATCCCTCTCACAATGAAACTGCTTCCATCAGTATATAATTCTTCATCTGGAATTTGGAGGGGAGCATCTCAGGTCTGGTCTGCTGGCATACACCTGTTCAATGACTTGTAAACAATCATGGTTAGAGTCACTTTTCTCCTCTCTTGGCATCAAAGATGCAGAATTTAGTATTGTACTCACTTTTAAAGTGATGTCATCTTGCTCCAATAACAGGGCTTGATATTGTAACAAATGACTCGGTGCTAGCCAGTGATGTCCTTTTTGTTCCAATACAGTAAGTACAGCGTGAGGGACATGGACTGTTACTTTTTTGCCCCATAGTCAATTTTCTGGCTTCTTGGACAATGAGAACAGTAGCCGTGACTGCCCACAGACAGCCAGGCCACCCTGAAATCACTTCATCCAATTGTTTGCAGAAATAACCACAGGTCTTTGCCAGTCTCCTAAAAGCTGAGTTAGAACTCCCAATGCTATATGACCCTTTTCATGAACAAACAACTCCAAAGGTTTAGTCAAACTGGGTAGTACTAAAGCTGGGGCTGTCATTAAAGTCCGTTTAATGTCATCAAAACTTTTCCTGCATTCCAGAGTCAATATTAGCAGTTCCTCAGGACCCTTGGTTGCCTCATATAGGGCTTTGCTAACAAGCCGAAATTTGGAATCCACAGATGACACCATCCGGCCATTCCTAGAAATCCTCTCATGTCCTCTTTAGATTGTGGGGGGGCCATTCTACAAATGGCTTATTTTCTGTCATTTCCCACTGTCGTGGTTTGAACTCAGGCGGTAGCCAATCAACACGTGGCCAGTTGTTTACTCCCCCCGTTCCCCTGCCCCGGTGAAATAGGGGAGGGACAAAAAAAAAGAAATTCGTAGGTTGAATTAAAAAAAATATTAATAGTAGTAACAAAACAAAAGTAACAATAGTAAGTCCAAACAGGTAAAATACAGCAGTGGCTCAGCGACAGGCGACCGGTACACAGTCCAACCCCAGCAGGGACCCCGACCACACCAGAAATCCTGACACCGACTGGGAAACCAAAACGGAAAAAGAGAGAGTCCCCTTATATACTGAGTATGATGTCACATGATATGGATTACTCCAATGACCGATGCGGACCCAGCCCTCCAGCTGTGCTCCCTCTCAGCCCATGGAAAGTTAACTCTATCCTGGACAAAACCAGGACAGTCTCCACCCCTTATTCCATACCATTGACGTTATGATCAGGTTCCAAATACATCCTACGGAATCACCTCTCCTTTCCTGGGTCTCACAGATACCATTCCCTCAGTCTATGGGCCATCCTTCCAAAATGTCTACTGAGTTCATTTAGTCCATAACTTTGGGTTCCATCTGTCATGACAGTCTATAAGGCTGGAGCAATGGGGTGGAGTTGGCTCAGTTGGTGGAGCAGGAGGCTTTGGATGTGGCAGGAGGATGTTGTGAGGCAGCAGTTGCAATAACAGGGTTATTTGACTGTTTGATTCATTGGCTATTTTCACCTAAAATCAAATCTCCTTGAGGCACACATTGGGTGTGTTTGTGGGAGCATGATATAATCAATCTGCCAGGCCTCCCCATATTTTGACCATCGTCCTCCATACCAAATGGGCTTCAACCGTTTGGCTTGCTTGATTGTACCACATCTCACACTCATGGATTACCTGTGCAATAGCATCCATGGTTAAGTCCACCCCTTGGTCACGAGCTGTCACGTCCTGCTCAGAAGAGGGAGACAAGTGACTCAGATTCGCAAATCCCCAATGGAGCGGACACAAGTCTCCAAGTCCAAACATTTATTAACTACCCACAATGTACTAATTGAACACACGATAGTTGGCTAAGTATATAGCAAGTTGTGGCAAGCAATACAATATGCCTTGCATTTCTTAATAGGAAAGGGAAAAGAGGGAGATAGAGGGAATGGGGAAATACAGATCACCGGTCTGGGTTTCTGCGCTGATCCCGCCAGCGAGGGTTCCAGGAGGCAGCCGTCTTGTTTGCTTGCATCCGTCTTCTTTGCTTCACTGCACTCTCCAGGGCCCCCCCTTTCTTCCCCCCCCCCCCTCAATTTATACACCCTTTCCTTGGGTCCGTCCCCTAGGTCGACCCACATACCTACGTATCCCATGTATGGGGAGGGGTGAGGTGTTTCATGGGATGATGTAATTAGCATGATCATGTTAGCCCTCGTTAGCATATTGAGGGGTGTTAACTTTAATATGCATTTTGTGGATAATGAAGCAAAGGTCATTCACCGGACAGATGGCCCTTGAAATTTGTCCAGGTGCCCCAGAGCAGAGCTGTCCTGTCTCCACAGGGCTCCCTCCTCCAGCTGCATCTTGTGTTATTGGGGCAGCCTTATCAGGTCCGACCTCCACAGAATGCACCCTGTGACTCATAGTTTTGTCTTGTGAGTGTTTGAGGCATTTCTTCGATCAGCCTCAACTTTTGCTTTCTCAGGCTGTTTTTCTTAGTTTCTCGCAGGCCTGGTTTCTCGTCTCTCACACGAGCCCATCTATATGTTGCATCTCTTCCCTGATGGCCTGAGTGAGGAGTCATGGGCCCAGCGAGCCATAAATTGTTCACCCTTATGTTGCCAGTTCAGATCCACTTGAGCCACCTTAATCTTAGCAGCCTGATCCGCCTGTTGATTGTTCTGATGTTCTTCAGTGGCCCGGCTCTTGGGTACGTGAGCATCTACATAGCGTACTTTCACAACCAGATTCTCTACCCCAGCAGCAATATCTTGCCATAATTCAGCAGCCCAGATGGGTTTGCCTCTGCGCTGCCAGTTGCTCCGTTTCCACTGCTGTAACCACCCCCACAGGGCATTTGCCACCACCCATGAGTCAGTGTAGAGACAGAGCACCGGCCACTTTTCTCACTCAGTGATATCCAAGGCCAGCTGGACGGCTTTCACCTCTGTGAACTGACTCGATTCACCTTCTCCTTCAGCAGCTTCAGCAACCCGTCGTGTGGGGCTCCACACAGCTGCTTTCCACCTTCGATGTTTCCCCACAATGTGACAGGACCCGTCAGTAAACAGAGCCCATTGCTTCTCATTATCCGGTAGTTTATTATATGGTGGGGCCTCCTCAGCACGTGTCACCTCTTCCTCTGGCACCATTCCAAAATCTTTGCCTCCTGGCCAATTTGTGATCACTTCCAATATTCCCAGACTGCTGGGGCTCCCTATTCGAGCCCGTTTGTGTGATTAATGTGACCCATTTACTCCACGTAGCATCAGTTGCATGATGTGTAGAGGGGACCCTCCCTTTGAACATCCAGCCCAGCACTGGCAGTCGGGGAGCCAGGAGGAGCTGTGCTTCAGTCCCGATCACCTCTGAAGCAGCTCGGACCCCTTCATATGCTGCCAGTATCTCCTTTTCGGTCAGAGTACAGCGGGCCTCGGATCCTCTGTAGCCCCGACTCAAAACCCCAGGGGTCGAGCCCGAGTCTCCCCTGGTGCTCTCTGCCAGAGACTCCAGGTAGGGCCGTTCTTCCCGGCTGCAGTGTAGAGCACATTTTTAACATCTTGTCCTGCCCAAACTGGCCCAAGGGCTACTGCATGAACTATTTCCTGTTTAATTTGTTCAAAAGCCTGTCGCTGCTCCAGGCCCCATATAAAATCATTCTTTTTCTGGGTCACTTGATAGAGAGGGCTGACAATCTGACTGTAATTTGGAATGTGCAGTCTCCAGAAACTCACAACACCCAAGAAAGCTCGTGTTTCCTTTTTCCTGGTTGGTGGGGACATAGCTATTATTTTATTAATCACCTCCATTGGAATCTGACAACATCCATCTTGCCCTTTTACTCCTAAAAACTGAATCTCTTGTGCAGGTCCCTTGACCTTACCATGCTTTATGGCGAAACCGGCTCTCAGAAGGATTTGGATTATTTTCTCCCATTTCTGAAAAACTTCTTCTGCTGTATTATCCCATATAATGATGTCATCAATGTACTGTAAATGTTCTGGGGCTTCCCCCTGTTCCAGTGCAGCATGGATCAGTCCATGGCAGATGGTGGGGCTGTGTTTCCACCCCTGGGGCAGCCGATTCCAGGTGTATTGGACACCCCTCCAGGTAAAAGCAAACTGTGGCCTGCACTCTGCTGCCAGAGGGATGGAGAAAAATGCGTTGGCAATATCAGTCGTGGCGTACCATTTGGCCACCTTTGAGTCTAGTTCATATTGCAGTTCTAACATGTCTGGCACAGCAGCACTCAGCGGTGGCGTGATTTCATTCAGGCCACGATAGTCCACTGTCATTCTCCACTCTCCATTAGACTTTCGCACTGGCCATATGGGGCTGTTAAAAGGGGAGCGTGTCTTGCTGATGACTCCTTGGCTCTCTAGCTGACAAGTCAGTCTATGGACAGGGATTACAGAGTCTCGACTGGTGCAATATTGCCGTCGGTGCACGGTTGTAGTGGCAGTTGGCACCCGTTGTTCTTCGACCCTCAGCAATCCCACAACAGAAGGATCCTCTGAGAGACCAGGTAACACAGACAGCTGTTTAATTCCTTCTGTTTCCAAGGCAGCTATACCAAAAGCCCACCGATACCCTTTTGGGTCCTTAAAATACCCTCTCCTGAGATAATCTATGCCAAGAATACATGGAGTGTCTGGGCCAGTCACAATGGGGTGTTTTTCCCACTCTTCTCCACTTAGGCTCACCTCGGCCTCCAATACACTCAGCTGTTGAGACCCCCCTGTCACTCCTGAAATACAAATGGGTTCTGCCCCTTTAAAATTTGATGGCATTAGGGTGCATTGAGCACCAGTGTTCACTAAAGCCTTATGCTGCTGGGGGTCAGATGTGCCAGGCCATCGAATCCACACGGGCCAATAAACTCGATTGTCCCTGTCCTCTGCCTGGCTGGAGGCAGGGCCCCTCTAATGTTGGTCATAATGCCCGCTAACGACAAATGGGTCAGTGTGGTGTGCACGGGTTTCAGCCTCATCTTGGTCACCCACTTCTTGTGAATACAAGTCAGAAGTTCTTCTCATAGGATCATGAGCAATGTCGACCTTTCTGCTCTGTTTGGTCACTTGATTACTGAAAACCAGAGCAGCATTTCTCCTAAAAGAACCCCTAATTGTACTTGTTCTTCCTTCCAACTCTCATACCTGCTCTTCTAGGAGGTAGGTCGGTTTTCCATCCCATTTCTTCATGTTTTCTCCACGGTCACGCAGGCGATGCCACAGCTTCCCCCGTGGTGTGTACCGGTTCTCTCGAGTAGGGAAATGACTGCTCCTAATAGCTGAGATTCTGGTCCGTGCAGGTGCGGAGTAGGACATATCCTCTTTAAATTGCTGGAATTCATGAAATAATTTCTCCACAGCTGCAATGAGGGGGTAAGAGAGACTTTCTTCACACTGTCATAGTCGGCAAGCCAGTTCATCCAGTGTTGGTCCCTCTTCATCTCTCCAATCCATTACTGCTGATGCACTGGCATATGATGAGGGTGTGCTCCATACAAAAGTCCTCCACATGGACCGGGTGCGTTGGACTTCATCTGGATCTGTGGGTAGCCGCGCATTATCTGGGTCATAATAAACCATCTCCCGCACAGCTAGCTCCCTCAGGTATTGAATGCCTCTCTCCATAGTGGTCCACTTAATTGGATGACATACAAAATCTTCCTTGAAGGGATACCTCTCCCTCACACTTGACAGAAGTCGCCTCCAGAGACTGAGATTTTGTGTCTCCTTTCCAATGGCCTTGTCGATGCCCCCTTCCCTACACAGGGATCCCAGCTGCCTGGCCTCCCTACCCTCTCATTCCACACTACTGGCCACGCTATCCCAGCACCGGAGCAGCCAGGTAACGAGTTGCTCACCTGGATGGTGGCTGGAATCTTTCACATATCTCACAACTCGCTCAGGGATAAGGATCGGGTGACTATCACTGGCTCTGCCTCCTCCTCCTGTTCTCGTGATGGGCCTGGTTCATCCTCACCCTGTACACTGCGAGGGGATTTTCTTGTGTATTTCTTCTTCTGTCTGGGAGCGACTGACACTGTCGTGGGTTGGTTCTCTGGTTCAGCTGCAGCGCCCGTCCTCGGGCTTGTAGTGGCTGCAGTTTCTGTTACTTGGTTACCAGGTGCAGAGCCCTTCTCTTCCTCTTGAGGGTGCTGAACAGTGTTTAATAGCACTCGGTAGGGGATGGGCCAGGCCCCAGCATGTTGCAGTGAGCTGTGCCTCCCTGGAATTACCCAGGTGACAACATACTTTTTCCAAATATTTTACTAGTTCTTCAGGATTCTGCACCTGTGCAGGAGTGAAGTTCCAATACACTGGAGGTGCCCACTGTTCTAGGCACTTGCCCAGGCTACTCCACACCCCCAGCCACTCATAATTCTCCAACCTTGGGGTAGATTTCCAGGTGATACTCTTAAATAGTTGCTTAACCCTGAACAAAACCCGAACTACATGCAGGAACACACTAGCTCTTAGCAGTAAGACGACCATGTAAATGTCAACATTCCAAAGATATTTGTAATTCCTGAATTTCTCAAACACAATTTTAAATAGCCCCAGGGCTGATGATTGCACCCTGTCATAGATCATCATCACATAGTACAGCAAAAACAAAATCTTAACCCAACTCTCAGGGACTGTGAGCAACAGCATGGGAAATACATATTGCAAATGAGGTGATAAAAGCTTAAGGAGCCAAGCAATCAACATTATTACCCGTTCTGTCGTTATCTCAAACCCCTGGCCCCATGTTGGGTGCCAAAACTGTTGTGGTTTGAACTCAGCTGGTAGCCAATTGCCACGTGGCCAGTTGTTTACTTCCCCCCCTGCCCCCCCAGTGAAATAGGGGAGGGACAAAAGAAGAAATTTGTAGATTGAATTAAAAAACAGTTTAGTAATACTAACAAAAACAACAGTAACAATAATGTCCAAAATGGGTAAAAATGCAGCAGTGGCTTACTGAGTGCAGCAACAGGTACACAGTCTGCCTCCCCCCAGCAGTGATCCCAACCACACCAGAAAATCCCGCTGCACCGACCCAGACACTGAAATGGGATGTGAGAGAGCACACGTCCACCTATATACTGAGCGTGACATCACATGATATGGAATACTCCAATGATCGATCCAGTCCCAGCCCTCCAGCTGTGCTCCCTCTCAGCCCAAGGAAAGTTAAATCTATCCTGGACGAAACCAGGACACCATCTAAGGATATACCTAATACTTCTTAACTATCATAGTACTCTCTTTGCTGCAGTAGATGTCTGTGTTAAACTAGGGTCTTTTAAGCTGGATAGGGGGAAACAGACTTTTACCTGAAGAAGTTCACACATAAAATATGAAATAGCATTGTGCTTTTTCGGCATTTTTCCCCCCTTTTTTCCTATCCTAACTGCTTTGAAAATATGTTTCCTTTGACATCACAGCAATGTCTGCCATGTTGTTTCCTCTACCCCAAAACATCCTCCTGTGCTTAGAGATGAACACATGGATGAAGAGTTCAGTATCCCCTTTCCAGAGAACGCTAACTCATATTGGTTGCATTGGGTTTGCATGGCAAGGTTTTGGTAGCAGGGGGGCTACAGGGATGGCTTCTGGGAGAACATGCCAGAAGCTTCCCCTATGTCCAATAGAGCCAGTGCCAGCCGGCTCCAAGAGGGACCCGCCACTGGCCAAGTCCAAGCCGATCAGCAACAGTAGTAGCGCTTCTAATAACATATTTAAGAAGGGGAAAAAATGCTACACAACAGCAGCCAAGAGAGAGGAGCGAGAAATGTGAGAGAAACAGCTCTGCAGACCCCAAGGTCAGTGAAGAAGGAGGGGGAGGAGGTGCTCCAGGCACCAGAGCAGAGATTCCCCTGCAGCCCCCAGTGCAGCCCATGGTGAGGCATCCGTGCCCCTGCAGCCCAGGGAGGTTAACGGTGGAGCAGATCTCCACCTGCAGCCCGAGGAGGACCCCATGCCAGAGCAGGTGGATGCACGCAAAGGAGACTTTGAAGAGCCTGTGAAGAGCCCTTGCTGGATCAGGCTCCTGGCAGGACATGTAGACCTGTGGAGAGAGGAGCCCACGCTGGAGCAGGTTTGCTGGCAGGACTGGTGATCCCATGGGGGACCCACGCTGGAGCAGTCTGTTCCTGAAGGACTGCACCCCATGGAAAGGAGCCATGCTGGAGCAGTTTGTGAAGAACTGCAGCCCATGGGAAGGACTCATGTTGGAGAAGTTCATGGAAGACTGTTTCCTGTGGGAGAGACCCCACGCTGGAGCAGGGAAAGAGAGTGAGGAAGGAAGGAGCAACAGAGACAACATGTGATGGACTGACCACAACCCCATTTCCCATCCCCCTGTGCTGCTCAGGGAGAGGAGGTAAGAGAAAGCAAGTGTGAAGTTGAAGCCAAAAAGAATGGAGGGGTGGGGGGAAGGTGCTTTTAGATTTTTCTTATTTCTCATTATCCAGCTCTGATTTTATTGGCAGTAAATTAAGTTAATTTCCCTGAGTCAAGTCTGTTTTGCCTGTGACAGTAATTGGTGAGTGATCTCCCTGTCCTGATCTCGAACCACAAGCCTTTTGTCATATTTTTCTCCCCCTGTCCAGTTGAGGAGGGGGAGTGATAGAGCAGCTTGGTGGGCAACTGGCATCCAGCCAAGGTCAACACACCACACTGGTCAAATCCCTCTCCCCATCTTGGCACCCACACATTGCTTGGTCTGCCCAGACCTCCTCATGCTCTCCTCTCTGCCCTCAGCTGCTCTCACTCACTCTGAGTCACCCACACAATTAGATTTTCGTCTGTGCTTAATCATTGCTCAAAGTCCGTTAATTTGAACTGAACAATCAACACCAGGCAGTTGGGGTTCTGCACTGGGTGCAGGTAGGTCTGCCTGCCTCTAAGTCAGCATTTGCCTTTATGTGCATGCAACAGTCTTCCTATACTGCCTCCCCAGGGAGGCCTGCAGTCCTCTCATGATTAGGTTCTGCCTAAAGCTGGTGGTATGGCTTTGGTTTCACAGAATCACAGAATCATCTAGGTTGGAAAGGACCTTGAATATCATCTAGTCCAACCGTTAACCTAGCACTGACAGTTCCCAACTACACCATATCCCTCAGTGCTATGTCGACCCTACTCTTAAACACCTCCAGGGATGGGGACTCCACCACCTCCCTGGGCAGCCCATTCCAACGCCTAACAACCCGTTCTGTAAAGAAATACTTCCTAATATCCAGTCTGACCCTGCCCTGGCGCAACTTGAGGCCATTCCCTCTTGTCTTATCGCTTGTTACTTGGTTAAAGAGATTCATCCCCAGTTCTCTGCAACCTCCTTTCAGGGAGTTGTAGAGGGCGATGAGGTCTCCCCTGAGCCTCCTCTTCTCCAAACTAAACAACCCCAGTTCCCTCAGCCGCTCCTCGTACGACATGTGCTCCAGACCCTGCACCAGCTTTGTTGCCCTTCTCTGGACACGCTCGAGTCATTCAATGTCCTTTTTGTAGTGAGGGGCCCAAAACTGAACACAGTAATTGAGGTGCAGACTCACCAGTGCCGAGTACAGGGGCAAGATCACTTCCCTGTCCCTGCTGGCCACGCTATTTCTGATACAAGCCAGGATGCCATTGGCCTACTTGGCCACCTGGGCACACTGCTGGCTCCTGTTCAGCTGGCTGTCAATCAACCCCCCCAGGTCCCTCTCTGACTGGCAGCTCTCCAGCCACTCCTCCCCAAGCCTGTAGCGCTGCTGGGGGGTGTTGTGGCCCAAGGGCAGCACCTGGCATTTGGCCTTATTGAAGCTCATCCAGTTGGCCTCAGCCCATCGCTCCAGCCTGTCCAGGTCTCTCTGCAGAGCCTCCCTACCCTCGAGCCGATCAACGCTCCCACCCAACTGGGTGTCATCTGCAAACTTACTGAGGGTGCACTCGATCCCCTCGTCCAGATCATCAATAAAGATGTTAAACAGGAGTGGCCCCAAAACCGAGCCCTGGGGGACACCACTCGTGACCGGCCGCCAACTGGATTTAACTCCATTCACCACAACTCTCTGGGCCCGGCCATCCAGCCAGTTTTTTACCCAGCAAAGCGTGCGATCATCCAAGCCTCGAGCAGCCAGTTTTGCCAGGAGAATGCTGTGGGAAACAGTGTTAAAGGCCTTACTGAAGTCGAGGTAAACTACATCCACAGCCTTTCCTTCATCGAATAAGCAGGTCGCCCTGTCGTAGAAGGAGATCAGGTTTGTCAAGCAGGACCTGCCTTTCAGAAACCCATGCTGACTGGGCCTGAGCATCTGGTTGTACCGCATGTGTTGTGTGATGGTACTCTGGATGAGCTGCTCCATCAGCTTCCCGGGCACCGAAGTCAAGCTGACAGGCCTGTAATTTCCGGGATCATCCTTCCGACCCTTCTTATCTCTGGGCGTCACATTGGCCAGTTTGCAATCTGTCGGGACCTCCCCGGTCAGCCAGGACTGCTGGTAAATGATGGAAAGCAGCTTGGCGAGCACCCCAACCAGGTCCTTCAGCACCCTCGGGTGTATCCCATCCGGTCCCATAGATTTGTGTGTGTCTATGTGATGCAGTAGGTCACCGATTGTCTCCTCCTGGATTGTGCGGGGTCGTTCTCCCAGTCTCTGTCCTCTGGCTGAGGAGGCTGGATTCCCTCAGTACAACTGGTCTTGTTATTGAAGACTGAGGCAAAGAAGGCATTAAGGACCTCAGCCTTTTCCTCATCACTTGTTACCATGTTTCCTCCTGCATCTAGCAGGGGATGGATACTCTCCCTGGTCTTTCTTTTGCTGTTGACATACTTATAGAAACATTTCTTGTTATCCTTGATTGCTGAAGCCAGGGTAATTTCCAGCTGGGCTTTAGACCTCCTGATTTCTGCCCTGCATAGCCTCACAGCCTCTTTGTAATCACTGTGAGTGGCTAGCCCCTTCTTCCAAAGGCTGTAAACTTTCCTTTTCTCCCTGAGTTGCAACCAAAGCTCCCTGTTCAGCCAGGGGGGTCTTCTCTGTCGCTGGCTTCTCTTACAGCACCTGGGGACCGCCTGTTCCTGAGCCATTAACACTTTCTTCTTGAAGAGTGCCCAGCATTCCTGGACCCCTATACCCTTCAGGATCATCTCCCAAGTGATCCTTTTAAGCAGGTTCCTAAACAAGACAAAGTCAGCCCTTTTGAAGTTCAGGATGTCAGTTCTGCTTAGCCCTCTCTCTTTGCCTCTCTAAGAATAGAGAACTCTATTATTTCATGATCGCTGTGCCCTAGTCGTCCTCCGACCGCCACATCCTCCACCAGTCCTTCTCTGTTCACAAAGAGGAGATCCAGCAGGGCACCTTCTCTGGTTGGTTCTCTCACCAGCTGCATCAGGAAGTTGTCTCCCACACATTCCAGGAATCTCTGGGACTGGTCTCGCTCTGCTGTGATGTATTTCCAGCAGATGTCTGGGAAGTTAACGTCTCCCCCAAGAACAAGGGCAAGCGATCGTGAAATTTCTCCTAAATGCCTATAGAATATTTCATCCACCTCTCTGTCCTGGGTGGGTGGCCTATAGTAGACTCCCACTACAACATCTGCCCTGTTGGCCTTCCCCCTGATTCTGACACAAAGACACTCTACCCTGTCTTCGCTACAATTGTACTCAAGGCAATCATAACAGTCCCTAACATACAGCGCCACCCCACCGCCTCTCCTTCCTTGCCTGTCCCTTCTAAAGAGCTTGTAGCCCTCATGACTTGCGGAAAAATAACTCTACAACTTTGGGGTTGTAAAGCAGGTATGTTTATTCAGCGCTGGGCGCATGGGGGATCGCTCCACCACAAGCATGCGCAACCTCCGGTAGCTATTGTTTTGCTTATATGTTACAAAGTATTGTATATTCATAAGACACCTATACATATTCATAGTCTATCTCCGCCTCCCCTCGCTTCTCATGGTAATCAGGTCTCCTCCCCTTGTGCCTGCGCATTGAGCTCCTCAAGTCCTGGGCAGTGGTCGCAAATTCCTGGGCAGGGGTCATGTAGATGAAGTATCTCCTCTTCCTCGCTGATGAACTCTTCACCCTGCCGTTCTGCGCAGGCTCAGTTGTTCCCTGTTTTCCGTCTGAGCCCCCAGGCCAGTTTGTACCGGAATCCGGGGCAATCTCACTGCTAACATATACATTCTCAAGGGCAGAAGAAGCTTCTGCCCGGACCAGAAGATAGTATCCTAGCAACATTATCAGCGTCTGGTAGGTTTCAGCACATAGCCCCCCTCATCCCTGCGCAAGTTCTCCTTTCTTGCGCCATCTGAGCACCATTGTTTACATTCCCCGTCTCATTCCCCCCTTTTCTATCTACTTAGTAAATTCTTTTACTACAAATATTCTACTTTTTAAGTCTTTAATATATGTTAGTACTACCTTATAAACTAGTGAGTTCATTGCCTAAAGCCTGGATTATCGGATCACATATGGACCTATTTTAAAGATCTGTGGTCTCAACTTCATCACTTGCTCAGTGACCATTGTCTTGACCTCTACAGGTGTGACAGGTGGTGAGGTAGTTCTTGTTGTTATCCTAGTCATTATGTTGAATTTAAAAGATAGTCTTTTTTACCATTGGTCCAACCACATACCACGGAAACAGTAGGGTGTTTCAAAGTGAAATTATACTAACAGTCTGGTTTGCTCGTATCACAGATCTGCCCATAACTCGATAATACCCTAAATTTAGAGTTTGATTTCTCAATCTCAGATATCGTGATGTGGCGGACTGACCAATGGGTAGGGTTATACCTATCTATTACCTGGCATTTTACTTTAATCTCCTGTTCCAATGTTCCCCACAATTGGGACCCCATCGATATTCTCCCACTCAGTTTTTGAATAGGTTTCTGTTCCTCGCAGCACTACAGTAGCTAAAGTTAGGAATGTGTTGGAACTGGAAGACTCCATACTTCCAGTATCCCAGGAGTCGTCATGTCCAATGTGAGCCTGGGACCATGGCTACTCAGTGAGTCTTTGACTAAGGATTTGAGAAAAGGTGATAATCAAACTTATCGTGAGAAGTGCAGTTTTCCTGGTCGAATTTGAGTAACTTCCCATGAAGATTTGTGAGTTTTCTTCACTTGGGTGTGATGAATCCAGGCTGAGTATTCCTTAATCTTGATGGTCGTGAACGTTGTGAGCAGTACTTGAAATGGCCCTTCCCACTGCGGTTTCAACGTCTTTTCTGCAAGAGACTTAACATACACATAGTCCCCAGGCTGTATATCATGCACAGGCCCATCCAATCCTCTACCCCGGGTACCAAATACATGTTTCCCAATTCTATTGAGCTGTTTACTTAGAGCTACCATGTATGAAGTCATGGTTTCTTCCCCAACCTGCATTGATGTTTCTTTTTGTACCGCGTAAGGTCTGCCATATAGTATTTCAAAAAGACTTAACCCTTCCTTGGCCCTCGGTTTGGCTCGTATGCGCAAAAGAGCCAGAGGGAGGGCCTGGGGCCAGGTCAGGTTTGTCTCCTGGCCAAGTTTTACTATTTGTTGCTTAATCAAATGATTCATTTTCTCTACTTGGCCACTGGATTGGGGACGATACGGGGTATGAAGTTGCCAGTCTATGCCTAGATGGCGACTGATCTGCTGAACTATTTTTGAAATAAAGTGTGGTCCTCTGTCCAAGGATATGGTTGCTGGAATCCCAAAGCGTGGAATTATTTTTTGTATTAGTACTTTTGTCACTTCCCGGGCCTTAACCGTTCTAGCGGGGAACGCCTCTGGCCAACCTGAGAAGGTATCCGTTAGTACCAATAAATATCGATACCCCCCTTTTCTTGGAAGTTCTGAAAAATCAATTTGCCATTGTTGTCCCGGTCCATTTCCCCTTCCAATCTGGCCTACTTCTATATGGGGAGTATTCTTAGGATTAGTCTGGAGGCAAAGGTCACATTGTTGAGTCACTTGTCTTACTATGGTATACAAATTTCTGGCTCTAATATTCCTGACTAAATATCGGTATAGGGTCTCAGCTCCCCAGTGCCCTTTTCGGTGTTCTTCTCGTACCAGATGTCTAGTTAAATAGGAAGGGATTACTATCTTCCCTTGGGGAGTGACGGCCCATCCTTCCTCATTATATGAACCTTTCAGATCTGTAATAAGGTTTTGATCTTCCTTAGTATAAGTGGGCTTACCTTCTATGATAGTCTGTCCATCAGGGACTAGAACTCCCTCCATTTTTACCTCTCTCTTGGCTGCTTGTTTTGCCTCTCTGTCCGCCAGTTCATTTCCTTTTTCCAAATCCGTATTCACCTTTTGGTGTGCCTTAATATGCATAATTGCCACTTTTTTTGGAAGTTGGACAGCTTCCAGTAGTCTTAGAATTTCTTTCCCATGTTTGATGTGTTTTCCTTGTGAGTTTAACAGTCCTCTTTCCTTCCAGATTGCTCCATGTGCATGTACTACCCCAAAGGCATACTTTGAGTCTGTATAAATGTTCACAGTTTTGCCTTGGGCTAATTCCAGTGCACGGGTTAGAGCAATTATCTCTGCTTTCTGTGCAGATGTATTTACAGGCAATGGTCCTGATTCCAGTATCTCTTGGGTGGTAGTAACAGCATACCCAGCATACCTTTTGCCGCTCAGGACATAGCTACTTCCATCTGTAAACCAGTTTTCTGTATCTTCCATCGGGTTGTCCTTCAAATCCGTGCGGCTTGAGTAAGTTGCCTCAATGGTTTCCAGGCAGTCATGTTGCACTGGCTCTCCTGTGTTTCCGCTGAGGAAAGAAGCTGGGTTGACAGTGTTAGTTACTACGATCTCTACATCGTCCTGTTCCACTAATTCCGCTTGATATTTCAGGAATCTTTGGGGCGAAAGCCAATGTCCCTCTTTAACTTCCAATACTGCCGACACTGTGTGAGATACTAATACAGTCATTTTCTGGTCCAAGGTGAATTTTCGTGCCTCCTGCACGTTTAAGATCATTGCCGCAACCGCCCATAGGCATCCAGGCCAACCTTTGGCGGTTGTATCTAGTTGTTTGGAAAAATAGGCAACTGCCCGGCGATATGGGCCTAGATCTTGTGCCAGTATTCCCAATGCAATTCCCTGTTTCTCGTGTGAAAAGAGAAAGAATGGTTTACTTACATCTGGAAGTCCCAAGGCTGGAGCTGACATTAGGGCCTTCTTTAGCAAACCAAAAGCTCGTATGGCCTCTTTATTCCATTGGAGATTTTTCTGTTCGGTGGTGGTTAGTGCATACAGAGGTTTAACAAGTAGTCCGTAGTTATAGATCCATAGCCTGCACCAACTGGTCATTCCTAGGAACGTTCGCAATTCCTTCACTGTTTGTGGTCTTGGAGTTTGACAAATTGCCTCCTTCCGAGCTTGTCCTAATGTTCTCTTTCCAGCGCTAATCTCGTAGTCCAGATAGATCACTTCACGCTGCACCACCTGGGCCTTCTTTTTAGACACCCGGTAGCCCTGAAGTCCCAGAAAATTTAAAAGGCTTACCGTCCAGGTCACGCAGGCCTCTTTGGTCTTGGTGGCGATCAGGATGTCGTCTACATATTGTAGCAGCCTTCCCTCTTCAGGTGGAGTTGGGGTTTCCCATAGTTCGAGATCTTTCGCTAATTAGTTGCCAAATATAGTGGGGCTGTTTTTAAATCCTTGTGGCAGCACCGTCCAGGTTAACTGGGTTTTACGTCCGCTCCTAGGATTTTCCCATTCAAATGCGAATATCTTTTGACTGGCTTCGAGGAGAGAGAGGCAAAAGAAGGCATCCTTGAGATCTAAAACAGTAAACCAGATTAGCTCAGGAGTTAATTTTGTTAACAAAGTGTATGGGTTTGCCACCACTGGGTGGAGATCTTCTGTTATTTTATTTATTGCTCTTAGATCCTGAACTATTCTATATGTCTCGTCGGGTTTCCGGACGGGTAATATGGGGGTATTAAAATTGGATTCACACTCTTTTAGTAATCCTATTTGCAAAAACTTTTCTATAACTGGTTGGATCCCTTCCTGATCCTCCTTTTTTAAAGGGTATTGTTTAATTCTTACCGGTTGTTGTCCTTCTTTAAGGTTTACCTCTACAGGGGGAGCATTCTTCGCCCTTCCAGGCGTGTTAGTGGCCCACACTCCGGGATACACTTGATTAATAATCTCCTTGTTAATTTCTCCTTCTGTGGGAACACTAGTTAGAGATAAGCTCATGATTTGAATAAGTTCTTGGTTGTTTACCTCCAGAGTAATCTCTCCATTGTTAAAGTTAATGGTTGCTCCTAATTGTTCTAATAAGTCTCTCCCCAGTAGCGCTTTCGGGGAGTTAGGCATATACAGAAACTTATGTATGCCTAACTGCTTTCCTAATTCATATTTTAAAGGTTTGCAGAAATATGCCTTTTCACTTTGGCCAGTGGCTCCCACCACCATGACGTAATCCTCCTCTAAGGGTATTAAATCCATATTTAAGACTGAATATGTTGCTCCAGTGTCTACCAAAAATTCCACTTCCATCTGTTCTGTCCCCAGCTTTATTGTAACCAGCGGATCCGCTAGGGTAGATTCCCCAGGTCCCCGTCATTGTTCTTCTAAATTAGCTAAGGTCTGCCGCTTTCGGCGGTTCCCCGCTTTTCCTTTGTTTTTCCATCTCCCTGGGCATTCATTTTTCCAGTGCCCGAATTCCTTGCATATGGCACATTGATTTCTTTTGAGCGGGGGTCGCTCCAACCTCTTTTGCTCCCCCTCCTTTATTACTGTCAAAATTTTTTTGTGCCCTTTCCTGTTCCGTCCCCCGGGAGGAGGTAACTTCTGAAGTTTTCTCCTAATATCCCCTGTGGCTTGCCCTAGGAACAGAGAAACCAAATGCTGTATCCCTACCTCTGAGCTCGGGTCTAAAGGAGTATTGCGGCGCATTATATCTCTCAGCCGATCCAGGAACTCTGATGGGGACTTGGATGGACCCTGTTTGATTTCATAAAGTGCTGACCAATTTATGGTCTTAGGGATAGCCCTCTCCATTCCCCTTGCAATCCACTCACGGTACCCATGTAATCGTTCCACATGTGCAGATCGATTAGGATCCCATTTCAGGTTATCGTGGAGAGGGAGGAACTCCTTATAGTCTCCTCCAACCGCTCTATAGTGATCTTCTGCCAAATTTTGTGCCGTTTTTAAAACCAGCTGCTTTTCCGTCTCAGTTAAATGATCCAGTAACAGCTGCATGTCTTCCCAATCAGGGTTGTGTTGCTTTATAATAAATCGAAAATGCCTAGTCACGCTCTCAGGGTTATTCCGATAGTTTTTAGCTTTCTTTTCCCATGTCTCCAAATCAGAGGTGGAAAACGGCACCTTTACCAACATAGTACCACCCTGAGGTCCCACCGCCTCTCTAAGGGGTGCTTGGATGGTTTCAGGAGCTTTTCCTCGCGTCCGGGAAGAGATTGGGCTATCCGGAGGAATGGACGGTTCCTCTGAGTCCCCGTCTTGCTCCTGAGGCTGAGGAGGGGGTTTAAATAAGTCCTCCAAGCTCTGTTATTTCGTCCTTCTAGTCTTATCCACCCTTGTGTACCTTTGTCCAATGCTGCATGATGAGTAACACCTTTTTATTTTTTATTTCATCTCTCCTTTATAATCCTTTTCTAGGGCAAGCACTAAGGGGTTTTGTGGTGGAACTAATCCACAATCCCTCTGCCATTCTGGATGATTTCGGAGGGTAAAGAACATATCTGCATAAGATACCTCGTCCCACTTCCCTTCTCTCCGTAAAAATAACATCAGTTGTAGCAATGTATGGTAATCTAAGGTTCCATTCAGTGGCCATTTAGCCTCCTCTTCTAATTTATAAAGTGGCCACCACTGGTTACAATATTTAATCATGATTTTCTTACTTTCCGTGCTTCCCCTCCCCACTATGTCTTTCCAGTGCGTGAGTATGCAATCCAGAGGGCTTTTCTTTACAATTCTTCCCTGCTTATTCCCCATTATTATTCCTTATTCCCAAAATCTTTTCTTTCACACAGATAGTCACTAGATTCTAATCAAAACCAGCGGAGAAGGGATTCACTTTCCCGTCTCTGGTTCATACAATGTTTTCACAAAACATACAGAGACAATGCACTATTTGAACAAATAGGAGCTTCTCATTTGTTTTACGAAGACTGCGCCTCACTCACACCCTGCAGGCGCGCAGGCACACAGACACACAGACATAGAAGCCCTGCAGGCGCGCGGGTACACAGACACACAGACATACAAGCACTTAAAGGGCCCACCACACTTTTCACTTATACCACAAAGTATATCAAAGTTCAAACATCAACCAAGTCCGCTTGTAACATATATCATAAACCGTTAACCATTTGCCGTAAGTTCAAAACCAAATGATTCCAGTAAATCCCACAGGTTGCAACAAACTGCAAGTACCAAACCCTGGGGTGGTCAATGACACTCCCATGAACCCCGATACCCACTTATTCAGTTGGTTGAGGTGGTCACTGACGCTCCCATAACCCCAAGTCCCAATGTTCTTTTCTGCGCGGTCTCGCAGAACCAAACCTAAATAGGTACCCCCTTCCTTGGGACAAGGCTGTGCGCCAGACGTCTCTGTGCGTCTTATCAGCAGCCCGTTATTCCTTTAAACATACCTTGGTCCGCGAATTCGATGGTCCTTGTCTGCTCCCGCCGTGGACAGCTGGGAGCGGAGCTCCTCCGAGAAGGGCTCGGGGTGCACCTAGGAAGTCCACTCTTCAGCGGTCCCGGCAGCCGAGTAGAGAGGGTCCCATCTGGGTCGCCAAAATGACTTGCGGAAAAATAACTCTACAACTTCGGGGTTGTAAAGCAGGTATGTTTATTCAGCGCATGGGGGATTGCTCCACCACAAGCATGCGCAACCTCCGGTAGCTATTGTTTTGCTTATATGTCGCCTTTATTGGCGTGGCGACCTGGTTCAGGAACGGCATGGCGACCAACCCCAGGCCGCTCGGGCCATCAGCTCACAGTCACCAATGTGGTGGATGGCAAATGGCGTTTATTGGTAGGTAACACAGGTTTATATAACCTGGGTTTTACAACATCACTTCCGTCTGCTTATGTCATGAGGTAGATACTATAGGCTATTAGGAGGGGGGGTCCTGTGTTTCCGTACAGCACGACATCTTCCGACCGCCAGGCCCTAGCTACCTACACTTATATGTTACAAAGTATTGTATATTCATAAGACACCTATACATATTCATAGTCTATCTCCGCCTCCCCTCGCTTCTCATGGTAATCAGGTCTCCTCCCCTTGTGCCTGCGCATTGAGTTCCTCAAGTCCTGGGCAGTGGTCGCAAATTCCTGGGCAGGGGTCGTGTAGATGAAGTATCTCCTCTTCCTCGCTGATGAACTCTTCACCCTGCCGTTCTGCACAGGCTCAGTTGTTCCCTGTTCTCCGTCTGAGCCCCCAGGCCAGTTTGTACCGGACTCCGAGGTAATCTCACTGCTAACATATACATTCTCAAGGGCAGAAGAAGCTTCTGCCCGGACCAGAAGATAGTATCCTAGCAACATTATCAGCGTCTGGTAGGTTTCAGCACATAGCCCCCCTCATCCCTGCGCAAGTTCTCCTTTCTTGCGCCATCTGAGCACTATTGTTTACATTGTCCGTCTCACTCAACAGGCGCACTCCAGTCATGGGAGACATCCCACCATGTTTCTGTAATAGCCACAACATCATAATTTTCCTGTTTCATCATGGCTTCAAGCTCCTCCTGTTTGTTACCCATGCTGTGTGCATTGGTATACATGCACTTCAGATGGGCTGATGTTTTGCCCCCTTCCCCCTTCAAATCTAGTTTAAAGCTCTGTCAATGAGCCCAGCTGACTCCTGCCCCAAGATCCTCCTCCCCCTCTGGGACAGGTGCATTCCATCTAATGCCAAAAGGTCTGGTGCCCTGTATACCAACCCATGAGTGAAAAATCCAAAGCCCTGACGGTAACACCAGTCTCGGAGCCACAAGTTCATCTGTTGAGTTCTCCTGTAGTCTTTTTCGTCCATCCCCCCAACTGAAGGGATGGAGGAGAACACAATTTGTGCCCCCGACCCCTTAACCAGTTTCCCCAAGGACCTGAAATCTCTCTTAATTGCTTTAGGACTACTCCTAGTAATGTTGTCACTACCTACCTGAAAAACCAGGAGAGGGTAGTAGTCCTTGGGTCTCACTAGAGCGGGGAGTTTTGCATTGAGGTCCTTGACGCGGGCCCCAGGGAGGCAGCAACTTCCCTATGAAGTGGGTCCTGTCTGCATATGGGGCCTTCGACACCCCTCAGAATGGAGTCACCCACTACAATGACTCTTCTGGGGTTCTTTTTAGAACTGGTTTTAATACTTGGTCTAGAATGACCCGGCCTTGGTGGACCTTGGTCTTCCTCCTTGTTTGTCTCATTTCCTTCCTCCTTCTCTTCCTCACTCAAAAGTTCCAGGGCCCCGAATCTATTGTGAATGGACACCATGGAGGGTGAGGGAGGTCGGGAGAGGATTTTCCTGCCTCCCCGAGCAGGGACCTGTTTCCAGCCTCCCCCATCTCTTAGGTCCCCTCCTTCTGCCTGGTGGCAAGAGGATGAGGGATTACCTTCCTCCTTTGGAGCCTCCATTTGCTCCTGTTGCTTTAGGGGTGCTAGGGTGTTACTCCACCAATGAATTTCCCTTTCACACTCCCTAATACTTCTTAATCTCTTGACTTCTTCTTTGAGTTCCACCACCAGGCTGAGCAGGTCATCCAGCTGATCACAGTGTTATATTTAGTAATAAGTAGAAGTAATTGTGTTTGATTTAACAGAAATATAGAATTATAAGAAATATTTAGTAAAAATTTTTATTTGTTGTAGTCTATACCAGCAACCGGCTGCTACTTTAAAAATCCCCTATACAGCCCCATACCAAGGCCAAAGAGATTGGTCATAATCATCTAGTAGAAACGTTTGGAACCTCGGTAACCAAACCCAAACTGATTTGTAAGTTGATTTATAATATATATACAGGACCAGGAGAATACAAGTAGTTGTCAAAGTCTAGGATTAATGGGAACTGGGGGAAACAACCGTAACAGCTTACAAGTACCTGCCAAGGAAACTGTGTCCTTGGGAATTATGTTTGTGTATGAAACTGTGTCCTTGGGAATTATGTTTGTGTATGAAACTGTGTCCTTGGAAATTGCATATGAGCAAGTTCTATAGAAGATGTGTGATTTTAGTGCTTGGCGCGCGCTGTTGGTGAGAACACTCCCCTGCGTGCCCGGCCGTCAATAAAGAAGTGTCTGCTTATCTGCATCAAATTGGTGTTGATAAGTTCTTTAGTCCGGATTTTCGGTAACAACAGCGCACACTGGTGTTATCACCGGTGCCTTCCGACAGGACTGGCAGTCGTAGACACTCCCTGCAGCCCTGAACCTGGACCGCTGCATGTTTGCGTGGCAGTTCCGTCTGGGCCGCCACGTTCTTTTTGGTGGTGGTTTTGACCTGAGTGGAGACCATAGTTCAGTCTACTCGTGGAGGACGATAAGAGAAGCTAGCTCAGATAGGCTCTAGAGCCCGGAGATAGACTGCGCCCTGTCCGCTCGCCCTGTCCGCGCAAACTGACGCGCCTCACCCTTCATGACGCACCGCGCTCCTGGTCGCTCGCGCTCCCAGGGGGCTTCTCTTGTACGTGAGGGGCGTAGGGTGTCACTCCAGTCTCTGCCCACTCTGACTCACCGCCGCCCTCGTTAGCAGCAGCTCACTCTTCCCGCTCAGGGAGGAGGCAACTTGCGGCTCTCCCTCTTCCCTGGGCTTCTGCCTTCACGGCTTGCGGTTTTGCCGTGGGTTTTTGATGCTTTCGGGAGGGTCCCCCGCTGCTGTCCTCCTCCTCAGAGCCCCTCTCCTCAGCAACTCCCAGAAATTTTTTTCTGAAGGCCTTGTGAAGTCCAATATGGTATAAATCAGTGCTTACATACTGTGGGATGAATGCCATGAAAAAATCCCCAAATTAGCATTGAATTTGACCTGTTATTTTTTACACATGACCTGTTGGAGACTCAAAGCTTAAATCTATTCTTTCACTAAAGTAAACATCTGCAGCATGTAAAAGTGCTTTTTTTTTTACATCACTGCTCATGAGTGTTTAGACTATTGACATTTTAAAATATTATGTAATTTATTTTTGAAAAAGGAACTCTGAATTTGAGAAATGAATCTCTGAAAATGAAATTAATTTTGCATGAATATATTCATAAAAAAAATGTCTTTGGCTTCAATGATACTACTTAGTTTAGTAAGGACATGTATGATTAGGTCATATACTGAGAAAAGAAAGTGGAATTACTTAATTGGCCCCTAAAACTCAACAAATTGTTGAAATCCTGAAATACTTAAGTTCCTACTGTGTTGCTTTTTTGAGATATAGCTAAAGAAATGCTTTAAACTGTCTATAAATCTAGCCTTCCAAATGTTGAATTTAGCTGTGAAAAATGACTTTTCCTAAAAGGAATATGAAAGAGTTTCTGGAAGCTGAAATTAGTACCTCTCCGCTCCAAGTATAGAATATCACAAGCAAGGTCATGCTTTCTTGAGTGCTTAAAGACAACTCATTCCAAATATAAAACTGAAGCAAGAGATCTGACACCTGCTTTGACACCTGGTTCTATACAAAGTGACTCAAATGGCTCTGCAATACACCAGTTTGAATTCACGGGAGTTTTCACTGGTTTGCCGTGGCTGTACACCAGCATAACCAGAAATAGATCTTAGCCTCATAAAGTCTATTTTGATTGCAAGTACCATCCTGTAAGAGGAAAGAACTTGAAGTGCTTTTTGAAACAAATCTTTTGCTCTATGAAAAGATTGTCAGATCTTGAGTTTAATTGGTATCATTCAATCTCTCTACAGCCCTATAACTCATTGGCTTAGAATATATTAACTGAAGAAAAAAATTACCAAAAGTGCTTATAAAACCAGTTCCTGGAAAATTTATTTAAAGAAACACAAGAGGAAAACTGCTTAACATACCAACTTGCAGGATTACAGGATTAACATACTGACTTGCAGGATTCATTTAAATCAGAAAGTAACAGAGGATTACAGAAATCAAAAAGGTTTATCTTAGTATATTGTCTTTTTAACCACAAATAGGGGTTACACTAACAAAGACTAATAATTCTCAGAAGAAAATACTATTAATAGTGTTGAAAACAAGACATATAGGTGAATTCTGATATAGGGGCCTTTTTAGCCTGGGCCAGATCAATGCCATCTTCCTCCTCACAAAGAGGAGCCTACAGTGTGTGACACTACAAACCAGGTACCGGTTTGGTCCTGTGCTCCTGCTCACCCAATGCCAGCCCTCATTTGGTGCCCACCCAGATCCTGCAGGGTGGGTGTGGAGCACTTACACACACACACACGCACACACGCAGATCTAGAGACTGCCAGCATCCCTAGCACTGTGTTCATCATCACAACCCATCACAGACTGTACAATTTCTCTGATGGTGGTGAGAAATCCTGTCACTAGGACAGAGTGTTCAGGACCTCATGAATCCATCTTGAAATCATCACTACAGTCATCAGGGCTTCTGTGAGGGAAGACCATGCCTGGGACTAACTATTTTCACTGTCCAGAGGCAAAGTGCATGATTTCTGAACCTACATGGTACAGGTATCATTCCTCTGGATGGGTCTGCTCAAGCCCCCACGTGCTTCCCTCTCCCACAGCCCATCCTTTTCCCTAGCCTACTTCCAAAAGCCTCTTCAAAGCATCCTTCTCCTTTTTACTCCTCCCTGATAATCTTTGGCCTAACACCATTGCTGGGCTGTGCAATCTCACAAATCCACAAGCAGCTCCTCTTCTTCCCCATACCTCATGCTACCTATGTGCTTTCCTACTGTACATCCTGCCTCTGGGGTCCTTCTTCTATAGAATGTCAAGACTGATGGTGGGGGAAATGATAAAGCTAAGGCCCCAGTAAGGTCTTCAGGGGCAAGAGGTAACAGATGATTCTGACAGGACAAATGTATTAATTCCTTCAGGAACATTACAAAACTGACCAGTTTTGGCCTACACCAAGAGACAAGCAATAAAGAAACCTTAAGACAACATGCACATTACAAGCCATCATGGCAAAGTAACAGCAACAAGATAAGACCAGAAGAGGCCAATGCCATTCCCTTAGGAATCTAGGAAATAAATGTTTTCTAGGTCAATAAACCCCATCTTTCCCTGAGGAGTCCGGGATATAAAATGAAATGTTGTCAGGGCTAGGAGAAGCTGCATATAGTCTACTACAGCAGAACAAGTCAATAACATGAACCTACTGAGTAGCGTCAATTTGCCTTTAATAGGTCAGATAAAAATGAAGCAGAAGCTCTTCACCTTTACCTGAGACCAAACATATCAAATAGAGGGCTCTTATCCCTTGTTTAATTCCAAAGGAATCAAACAGAACAGGTTTCCGGCCTTTTTCAGTTTGCAGATCCCTCTACAGGTTTCCCATGGCTCTGTATACCAATGTAAGATGCCTGGCAATAGCATTGCTTCTCTTAGTTATCTTTCAAAGACATACAGAAGTTGCCCGTGGACCCTCATCACTGATAGGTCTCACGCCTGTTCAAGTACAGAGAAATCAGAGGAGTCTCTAGTCCAGGAGTCTCATCCAACTTTTTCTAACAGATGTAGCTGGCACAAAATTTCCATTTTCCAGGGTCCTATGCAGGGTTGGAGCAAGGCTCAGTGGGCTGATGTGATGTTGGGCAAGGTTCATCCTCCTTGGTGGTGTGCTGTTGGACAGTTCTCTCTGCCCTGGATGCCAGAGATGCCTGTACCTCATCAGAAAAAGGCTTGTGACCAGGAAGGGCTGATTCAATTCCTCATCTTAAAGTGAATATCCTCATGCTTTTTTAGTGTCTTCTCACCCTGGTCAGCCATTCCTGCTAGCCACGACCCCCACGTTTCTACACCATGGCACCTTGTGGGAATTAAGAATTGGTGGTTAGCAAAACGTAAACTGACCTTGAGGTTAGAAGAATGATTGTGGGAAACTGAGGCAGCATTATGTAACACCGTGTTGTGTGAAAAACAGCAGGAAAAAACACCACCTGCAGAGTGTGGTGAGCATGTGAGCAATAAACAGGCAAAACCTGAAGGTCAGTAGGATGTAAAAGTAAAAACGAACCGATGTAAACAGGTGGTAATAAATCGGGAGCTTGCACACAGTGCAGCAGCATTTGTTCTTGATAATGCTCCCCCTTCAGCAAACTGGTGTGAGTTTGTCATTCTTCTGCGCATTGCCCTGATCCCGGCTGGACCGAGACCGACAGCACCTGATCAAGTGGCTAACCCCCAAGTGTGCTTCTGCACGAAACCCCTCAAGAGGCAAACATGCCAGTGTCCCATAACTGAAGGAGCTCCCCCCATACACCAAGCAAGGCAACAGAATTTCCCTCCTATGAGAAGACTGTACTAGAAAATAGTAAGGTTTTGAGCCCTGAAGAGTGGTCAGTATAGGGGTATAGGGGGAGGGAGGCTAGGATGCTTTTGGATGACTCCAGGTGAGTTAGCTGCCTGGAAACTCAGATGCCAATGGTAGTCCTACTGCCTGTAATGGCATTGGGAAAGCCAGTCCCCTGCTACACACAGGTTTCCTCACTGAGGGAGTCAGTTGGCTCATGCCAGATGAGCTAAAATTGCAGGCATGTAAAGCAAATAGTGATTATGGACTAAAGCAGGACTTAGATGCAAGCAAAGTTGCGTTAACTGAAGATGTTGGCTAAACCTGTGATCTCCTCCAAGCACAGTTCTGTGTGCCGGACATAGCAAAAGGAGCATTTCTGTGCTGATTTTGAAGGAGATAGAGTTAATTTTCTTCATAGTAGCTAGTATGGGGTTATGTTTTGGATTGGTGCTGGAAACAGTGTTGATAATACAGAGATGTTTTAGTTATTGCTGAGCTAGCTTACACAGTCAAGGCCTTTTCTGCTTCTCACTCCACCTGTTACAACCTGGACTGGGAGCCCAGAGAGTCGTAAAGATTCTGAGATCCCCTCGGGTTAAATTAAGGTGAAACAACACAAAATGACTGGTTAAAATGTTTTACTTGCGGTAGAAACAGCTTAAACTTGGAAAAGGATAATAATAAACTTGAAAAAGCATAAGGTTTCATGCAGAAGCACACTTGGGGGTTAGCCACTTGATCAGGTGCCACAGTGTAGAAACATGGGGGTCATGGCTAGCAGCAATGGCTGACCAGGGTGAGAAGACACTAATAACGGTCTCTTATAAATCTATAAGAAAGAAAAGAAAGGAAAGTAAAGAAAAAGAAAGGAGAGAAAGAGAGTCAAAGAAATCCGCATCACCACTCGAGGATCCAGCGTTGTCTCAGGTCTGGTAATCTTGGGTGGTGGGTGCACACACAGTAAAGTTTTCTCTTGCCTTTTTTAGTTAATGTTATTGGCTGATTAGTATACTAGATGAAGAGAGGCAGGTATTCCATGAACTCATTTCCATGAGAGACAGAGTAAAAGGTGGAGCATGGGTTCTGCACATGCGTTGAGGGGGAAAGGGGTACATTAGCCCTTTTGTCCAATTGAGTCGGTGGTCGCAATCTCCCTCTACCACCTCACCTTTACCTTTTCCTCAGTTTTTGTTTCTTGGGCAATTATCCAGTCATTAGCTCCATCTGGTGTCAGTTCTTACCAGTCTTGTAGCTCTTCTTCGAGGCTATAGTCGTAAATTAAAGTGTTGGCCTTAACCTGAACATATGGTTTTACTCAGTCTAAGGGGAGTGTCCTCCCTTTGAGGCTTATCTAGGGAATTTGGCTATGCAACTGCAAGGGAGCAGAGCCATGCACCCTTCAATACAGTCTGCACTTCCCTAGGCAGATACTTCATTCCTTAGACTAATCACAAAGGCCACAATTTGTCCTTGAGTTTTTCTGTGTCGATGAATGTTTGAGGCATCAATTCCTTCCGTTCCTTACACCACCCTGTGACTCAAACATTTGGTGAAACTTCGAGTAGTCGTCAAGGGTGGTAATCTGGAAATATCGAACAGAGGGAGAAAGAGAGGAAACAATATGAGAGTGATCACACATTTCACTATAGCAATACCTATCATTATTGTAAAAAATATTGACAAAATTGTAAATCCAATGTTTACGAGCCATCTTTCCAGCCATCCTCAACTCATTTCTTTTCCCATTCTTTTCCAATTTCACAACTTTTACAACAGTTAACACTTTCTGATAATACATACATTCCATTTCATGAAGAAGTTACTTTTTTTTCTAGTACCATAATCATTCTTTAAAGTCATAAAAGCATCCACATATGGTACTTCATCGCATTTTCCTTCATGTTTACAAAACAACATTAGTTGTAATATCGTGTTATATTTTAAAGATCTGTTTTCAGACCATTTTTCCCCAATAAAATTACAAGCACTACTCGGGTTCCACCCATTTTTCCATTCCCAACATCCACTTTTTCATAAGTCTCGAGATTCAAGGTTTCCTCCTCGGGGAAGAAGATTTCACAAGATCGGTAGTGTTTAGATTAATGAGGCCGAATTGAATTCCTTCGTTTGGTAATGCTATACAAACACCTTGATTGGTATTATCCCAGATGTGCTTGAAACCTTGAATCAAATTCCAGGCTAAATTTGGAGAATCCTTTCCCTGTCCTCCAATGGAAAGGATGAAGACAGGGAGAAGGCTCTCCAAAACATCTTTCCCTGTAATAACAGACAACAATTACAAATAACAATAAACCGATAGCGCAAATAACAATTGATATAGCCAGGGCTAACATGGATCCCTCACCGTCCTTCTCTGTTTTTCTCTAATTCTACAAAACACAAATAAAAGCATATGTAAGTTAAAATGAGGGTATTAATATATACATAAGAAGACAAAGGAGTTTCTGCGACAGATCTTCAAAATACATAATATCACAGAACACATTAGAAGGATGGAACAATCCATCTGGTGTTAATTTTATGTTCTTTTCCATGGGCATCAGTGGCTATCCAGGCATATACATTGAGCTGTGTTTTCAGGGTTGGGAGGTCCACTAAAACTGGTTGTCCTGGATAATGTAGCAAGTTTGAAGAGTCTTTCTGGTCTTTTTCTCCAGGAAGTAGAGAGGGTGGCCTGGGGCAAAATGCAGTGAGTCTGGGGCACCCATTTGTTCCCCAGTGACTATATACTTTGGCAACTGCATCAGGGAGCCAGGTAGGCCATCCTGCATCATGAGATTTAAGAGCTCATTTCAGTAACCTGTTTGCTCTCTCTACTATCCCATTATCTTGTGGGTAGTAGGGAGTATGAAATACCCATTGTATTCCTTCTCCTTTTGCCCATTCCTGCACCACCCCAGCAGTAAAGTGGATGCTGTTGTCTGACTGAATTGACTGAGGTTTTGGTAGGTGACTAAACCATAGTTTCAACCCTTTTACTGTATCTTCTCCAGTTGCCTGCATAACAGCCTCAGCCTGGGTGAGCCCCAATACTACCTCCACCCCTACGAGAATGTATTGCTTAATTTGTCAAGTCTCCCAGAGACCCTTTCTGTCCTGCAAGTGGAGAGGGGGGGTCTTGCAAGGGGTGTCTTTTTAATCGGGTACAACATTGACCACAAGCAGAAATAATCGTGTTGCACAGTTTTTGAGTAACCGGCAAACCCCTGTCACCAGCTTCTCTAAACAGATCTTTGGCCCCTGAGTGACCACGTTTCCCGTGTAACCACTCTAACAGATGTTCCCACTTTTCTTTGTCAGCTTCTGCTGCCATTGTAGCTAAACAGGTTAATGAATCTACTTGATTATTCCAAATATGGGCTGGCTGATTCCCTTTTTGGTGTGCAGTTACCCATCCCACCAGGAAAGTTCCCTGTCTGGCAACATTTAAGATTTCCTCCCGCTTTTCTTTTTGCCACACAGGTACCTGGTTGACTTCCCACTGATTTTATTCCCAGAAGGGGAGCCACTCTGTACACCCTTTAAATACAGCATAAGAATCTGTATAAATAAACACTGGCTCTTTGTTCTCAGCTTCTTTCTTTATCACACTCCAAACTGCAATCAATTCCCCTACCTGAGCACTTCCCTCCCCTTCTGTTACAAGCCGCTCCCCTGACTCAACATGTAAGGCTACTGCCCGGTATTTCCATACCTTCTCTTCTCTTTTTGAGGATGCATCAATAAACCACACATTCCTCAGGTGAGGTTCAAATGGAGGATCTGGCTTTATAAGGGAAGGGGGGGTTTCCTGATCAGATTGGTTATCGGGTGGCTCCTGTATCTGAAGTACCTTGAAGCTCCTTCTTCTATCTTGCACGTGTGACAATAGTGATCTAATTGTGCATACCACTTCTTGACTGTTTCTTGCTGTGCCACCCCTTCAGGGGGTGGGGTCCCGGCTAATACTGGTTTCAGGACCTTGAAAGGCCCTCTCAAAATAACTGGTTGTTGCTTTATGGTCTTTTCAGCTTCCTGTAAGGCCAGGCTAACCACAAAAAGACCCTTCTCCCAAATTGAATAATGTTTTTCTGCATCTTTAAAACTTCGCGAATGAAACCCAGTGGGATGAGTCGGACCCTCTGGCCCGTGTTGCCACATATGTATGGATAGCCCATGGACTGCTGTGGGGACGAAATCCCGTGCAGGCCACAGGAGACAAGACCATAGACAAACAAAATGATTGGAAGTCAAGCTCAAAGCTTTATTAGCAAGCAAGCCCTTATATACTGTTGTGCCTTCTAAAAATAGCAGCAAACCCTTATATACTCTGCTGCCTTCTAAGAATAGCAGCAAGCCCTTATATACTGTTGTGCATTCTAAAAGTAGCTCCCCTCGGCACTTTCCACAAACATTGCTACCCGCACACAGCCAGTAGATAAGTTCCTGCTTTTGCAATTCCAAAAGGTCCCTTCTTTATCAGTTTCTTCCTTAACGAGCACATTCTTTTCTTCTGGCCTTCTTGTAACTATTTCTTGTTTTCAGACGTCGTTAATCTTCTGACCCGAGTGCTGGTTGTACTTTTCCATTGTCAGTGTGGGCGGAAAGTTCAGTAAGCCAGCATGCACACCCACATCTCCCACCTTTCTTTTTATTAAAGCCTCCATGCTATTTTCCACACAAGACAGACAACATCTCATTAAAATAGGAAGACAACATATCAATAATCCCACTATTATTATTGGTCCTGCTAACATTCTCAAAAGCTCCATAATCCACTTTGGCCACCCTAGACTTCCTATAAAACTCATCCAAAGGAGAAGAAACTTGCTGAATCTTATGCATATTATCTTGCAGTTGCTGAAGCTGATTAGATATCGACTGAGAGTGATCAGAAAGGTTCATACAACACATGCCCTCAAATTCTTCACATCCATGTCCTTGTGCCAGTAACAAAAATTTATATAGCCGCTCTATTCTGCAAAACAGCATGCCTTACGCTATCTACATCCATCAACAAATTACTTATTATATTAGATGTTAAATTAAATTGTTTTATACTCCAACAAGCCATTTTATTCAAGGTGGATAGGGCTTTTGCAACCCATGCTCCTGGGGACAAGAGAGAGGCAGCAATAATCTCTCCAGGCCCCCATAATTCCACTTGGTCTCGGCAATCTGGGGTGAGTTCATAATGTGTTATGGCCCGTTTTGATCTTTGATGTTTTTTAAGATTTCTTATACTAGGGGCAAATAAAGTCAGCCTTCCCAGGTAGCACGGACCTCCAACTACTTTGGCAGAAATTTCTCCCCACGCTCGATCCCCACATATTAAAAAATACCCAGGTGGTAACCTTTTAGCCGAACCATTATTCCATATTCCTCCTCCTTCAAGATGTAGGCCCATTTTAAAAGCGTGTTGAGCACCACAAAACCAAGTTTCATTTATGGGTATCGCGACAGGAGTCACATTCTGCCAGCCTTCCCAATTCGATCGATTTTCCCAACCCCAGCGAGCCCACAGTGTATCCCTCCCCCCAAATCGTATACATCCCCAGGGCTGATTCTGTGTGTTATTTCCACTTACTGGGGGAAGAGACCCTCTCAGCTCTAACTCTTGTAACGGAAGAGGGGCTGTCTGATTGAGATAATTCACAATATGTCCCTGTAGCATAGGCAAGCCTGCTTGTGGGCAACTCTGTTGTTATACATTGGCCAACACGTCCCGTTAACATCCTCTGTTCCCTTATTTATTCTTGCCATATTTTTAACAAACCCTTTAAAGTCCTGACCGCTAAAATATGGCATACCAATCAAAGAGGTCCAAAATGGGTCGGTAGCAGTTGCTAAACCTAGGCAAAATACCTCCTGTCCTGATTGATTTGCTCAGGTTACCCAGAAATTCTTCCACGGGTCAATTGAACTAATTCCCCATATTCCCTGGCCCATTCCGCCATACAGCGGCGGTAACTTCTCACAGTTCAGTACTTTCCCACAGCTCAGTGTTGCAGCTGTCTGCTGTTTTTCCCTGCCACCTCGGCACAACCAGCAGTTTCTTATCTATCGTCCAAGGCCTGTTTTTCATCAAAGCCTAGTGTCCTGGTTTAGCCAGGATAGGGTTAAGTTTCCCCAGCAGTGGGGGGGAAGCTCTAGCCGGGTTATTCAGATACCATGCTGACGTCACATCCTGGCGCCAAAGCGAGATGGTCGGTTAACACATGTGTTATGCCATCGCTCGGTTCTCACTCCTGTATTGGTGGATATTTTGCTCTGTTCATTGTTATTACTGTTATTCTTATTGTTATTGTTGTTGTTTGCTGTGTTGCTGTTGCACTGTTGTATTAAACCTCTTCTTATCTCAGCCCCGGGGCTTTGTATTTCACTCCCTTTGTGGGGGAGGGGCAGTGGCCCCGTGGTCTCAGACCCCGGCAGGGACTAAACCACCACACCTAGCTATTCCTCAGAGGCTGTGCAAGGCTGACAGGCCAATGCCTCCCACATCTCCCCTTTCTTTGTTTTGCAGCTGCACCTGCAAGACTTGTTTCAAGGCTTTATCAATTAAGGGTTAGGCAAACTTCAAAAAACACAGCATACTTAAAATGGTTTCACAGAAGGCTAGAAACAATACAGCAGTTACAGTTACTAGTTAAAAAGAGTAGGCTAATTTCAGTACCCATAATTAAGGGATATGACTAAATACTACAAAAGTAAACAGTAAGGAAAATACGAAATAGCACACTTACTTAATGGGGTACTAACATTCAGAGCCGCAATTGCTGGGGAACCCTGGATGCAGCGAGAATTTAGAGCGCCCTTCCTCGCACACCGGAAATCCTACGCGATGCGTCCATCCGTAG